>JAIKVE010001684.1:0-10751 GCA_024679115.1 Phytophthora pistaciae
TGGACATGACGAAGATCTTGACGGTGCTGAGCATGGTTGGAAGTGCTGATGCTGCTGTTGTGCTGTCGATGGGGTACTTGGCTTGAGTGAGTGAATTGGAGAATGAGAGGGCAGATCGAGCTCGAACACATACCAACATCCACGCACAGAGCTGCATTGCTCGTTATTAGATGGGGTACTTGGCTTGAGTGAGTGAATTGGAGAATGAGAGAGCAGGTCGCGTTCGAAGACATGCCACCCTCCACGAAATGGCACCGACGACGGCGATACACAGCGCTGCCATTATTCTACGTAGGTATTATAGTTTTTGAGTCGGTGGCATATGTCCTGTCGACTATGAAGAACTGTTTGAGCTGGTACACCGGCGAACCAATCGGCTGTGCTGCTAAGATGCGGACCCCTATACGCCACTGTTAGATCGGCAGTGTCGCCGCTATACTACAGTCAAGTCGGTGGGTCTCAATATGGGCGTGCCGTGGCAAGGCCTATCGACTGCGTCAGTCGTTTTCCTGCAGGTTGGGGCAAATGATACGGTCAGAGCTGGCAATTTGGGTTTAACCATTAGGTTTAACTGTGGTTTATGCAAAACTCAAGGAATTGCACAATATTTGCACAATTGCAAAAAAATCTCCCCAACGGTATTGCAACATTGCGTAGTGAAAGCGGGTTGCCTTCCCTCCCCGATAACCGATACAGGGTAGCGCAGCTAACGTTATCCGCGGCAATGGCACCAGAATACTGCTCTAGGTAACTATGGGGCACTCAGGTCGATAACGGCCCGCCGTTGTTTGCAGCATGGGTTTGGGACAGCAAGTCATTTGCCCTACATACTATAGCAACTGCCAGTAAGCCCGGGTGCTTCTATTCATCCTGTATACCTATGAAACTACCAGTATATGTCTTGTGAGAGCGTTGTGTACCTCTTTCGGGCGGGTGCACGCGCTGGAAGCGCCCGCAAATGCATATTTTTGCCTTTGCACTTTGCGTGCAATAGCAATGTAGAAGCAACGTCGTATTCGTAAGAACGTCGGCACCTACGGCGTTTTCGCAGTTTTCGCCATGTATAGCATGCATCTGTACTGTGCCATCACCCTTTTGACAGTTGCAGCTGTGACAAGAGTACTGTTGTTCGTGTCAATCGTCTAGAAAGGACTAGAAGCTTGGTCCTCTAACCAAAATTGTCCAACCTTCAAGGTTCGCCAGAAAGTGGAAAAGTGAATTTGTTTATGTTTTTCCACTTTTAAAATGGTAACTACATATTTCGTGAAGTCTCTTTGATAGGCCCGGAAAACGGACAGAACTATCTATCCATCGGACAAATCCTGGAGATTGATAGAATCTGTCCCGCATATCCATTTAATTTGTCCCTGTCATGGATATTTGATGTCCCTCGACTGAATTTTTTTACAGCTAATTGTGTGAAAGAAATTTTCGCATTTGATCCTTTTAGTGGTGAAGGCAGTTCTTTCAGTGTTTTCGACCTACCTATAATAACCCTAAGTGCCGACGACCGATTTTCCAGTGTTTGGACCGATGCTACAGTGTTTTTGTACTGTAGGAGGTACGTTTACCTCACTTCGCTTAACGTCGTTCGTTTGCCAGGAGTTCATCGGACATTTGGTCCGATGTATTTATAAGTCGGTATCGGCCGTCAGTTATATATAAATTGTACGTGCCTCTTTCCTATTTGAGACCTTAGGTCGTCTGAATAACTATCTGGTCGGATGCGGTAGCATCATAGGTGTTTTGTACAAGCGTAGCGGTGGAAAACCCATTTTTCGAGAGAAGAAGTGAGCCACGTTTTCAAGCCCGAACTCGACACCACAACAGACCACGGCTTTGCACTAGGCTTTGCCTGGCCAGCAGTAGGCAGCTTAGTTTTTAGTTTTAGGGGGCGGCGTTCCTCAGCTACATGTACCTAGCTTGCATGCAGGCCAACTAGCTGGCCGACTATAAGACCCACCACACCACTCGCGGGGCTGCCTCGCACGGATTCAATGCGAACCCGCTGCGAGGCATGCCTTCGGTGATCTAAGGACGTTGCCTTTTGCCCCAAACGTGTTCACGGAGAAGGTTTGAATAATGACATTTTCCATTTTCGTTCGAGTTCTCACTCGCGAATTTGACCCGAAGGTGCAGCATAAAGGTGATTGACATCCTTGTGAGTGTGTTGTTACAGCTTTCCTTGTGTTTGACTATCAACATGACAGCGCGGGGGTTAGTAAAGTTATACGATCTTATCTGCGTCGCTATAGTGTGTCTATCTGAAATCCAGAAGCTAACGCTGCTTCATCGCTGTTAAAATGAAGTCGAAGTAGTGTTTCGATTGCAGCTTGCCAGTGCTTAGATGAATCCGTTCGGTTGGCCTCCTTAGCGCAGCAAAAGCATATGACTTACATGAGAACTCGTGCAATGGCTGAAGCAAATGGCTCATTTCAACAATAAGAAGAGTGTAGGGCTAAGCTACAGCCTGCTTCAGAATGGCACCCAATATTATCGGAGCAAGGTCGTTGTGTCACTATGTGGTACATGTAGTACCGAATTTGGGCATAAGAAGTATAGTATATGAAGTGTAACTATATCTAAGAAGAAAAAGATGTACCTACCCACCCTCACCTACGCAGGCTACCCATATCCATAGTTGGGACCAAAATGCGGTCCGGCCGCGTACATTCGTGGATGGACTCCAGTAGTGTCATTCTCTCAATCGCCACGGGGATATGCGCGCTAACCACGAACATGGGGGTCATTCGGATGCGCCGCGTTCCAGTGCTGCAAGAAGTACGCGTACTTTCTGCCCTGTTTCCTGCCCATCGCGTGCCGAGCCCCCAGACCACTCAATTTGTCCGATACTTGAGCAGGTGTTTTTCCATCTTTAAACCACTGGTATGCTCTCGCCTTCCATTTGGCGACCCATGCGGCGAGTTCTGCCCCCGTCAGTAACTCTGGGTTTGCTCTTTCTTCTTCGTTGTCGTTGCGGTGAGTTCGCAAAAACCTCTTTACGTTGCTTGGGTTGACATCGTGGGCTGGAACCGCTGCGTCAGTTACAGTCAGAGCGGGCAGCTCAGCCTTGATACCGCCTGCACTAGCATTGACGGCAGAGAGAAGAGTTGACGCAGTGACGAGGAGGAAGTAGGCGAGGCGCATGCTTGGTCTCGGACGGTTGTGTGGATGCCGGTGGCTTCGGGGCGGGGAAATTGAGGAATGAGCGAGCCTTGGTATGACCTACGTCGCCGGTGATTCTTCACGACACGACCACACTCGACTCAACGCCGCGGTACTAAGCTACAGCAAGTTTCCTACTGTATGACATGTAGTACAACATAGTAATCAACATATACAAAAAGCAAGAAACACTTACTACTATGTCTTACTGTATAGTACAGCACAGAAATCAGCTGTGCTGATTCAGCACATCTTGATTTTTGTATGAGGTAACTACAGAGAACTCCAATTATGTTTGGTCACACACTCGAGTGCATGTACATCATCTACGTGTCTTTCTTATCATAATATGTACAGTCGAGGACTCATATTATGAGGTAACTACAGGCAACTCCGATTTTGTTTGGTCACCCACTCGACTGCATGTACGTCATCCACAGGCATTTCCAATCATATGTATTTAATACAGTCCTTGAGAGCCGGTCCAGTAGCTGTGTGTCAGTTTGACATCCTCAGTCTCCGGTAGTTTGTTTTTACCGACCTTAGCCAACTGAGTGAACAGTAGCAACGTTTTGACTACGGAGCTAAGAAGATAGGACTGTGGACCCGGTATCTACTTGACTTTTTGTACGTCTGTAATCGGAGTTCATCCAGAGTACTCCGATTTAGGTGCGGTATCCTCAGCATACAGGAAATGTATGGGTGAATGACCGAAGCTCGGATGAGGCAGATGTATTTATACAGAAAATAAGGTATGGACAGGTAACCAGTCCAGAAGCTAGCGCTGCCCCATCGCTGCTGAAATGAACTCGAAGCAGTGCTTCGCGTGCAGCATGCCTTGCATCTAGCCAGTGCTTAGATGAGCCTGTTCGTTGGACCTATTTAGTGCGGCTATATTTATTTGACTTACACGGGAACTTGTGGCTGAAGCAAATGGATCATTTCAATAATAAGAAGGCTGTAGGGCTAAGCTACCGCCTGCTTCCAGAACGATATCCAATACTATCGAAGCGAGGTCATTGGGATATGGTAAAACAAACGAGTAACAATCGAGCTAAAATAGAAAACAACGGGGTGAAAACGAAAAAAATAGAATGTTTTGTCTTGCACGCTGTGGTTGATCGACTCAGGGAACTTGCACTGAACCCAGCAACGCCTAATGTCACTAGCGGTAACGGCTTCATTCTCGTAGCTGTTGCATTTATACTTGCACTTGTAGGCGTGCCTCTGAATGGCGTTCTGCTCCCCCGTGTCCACTCCAACTGGACAATGCCGCCTTCACGAGAAAGTGCTCGGTGGCAGTACGTTCCCTAGCTTGATCAGAAAGGATTCGGCGCCGTACTCCTATGACCAGATATGCATGAGGTTCTCGACGTCGGGCATCGTCTTGTCGTGTAGTCTGTGGCGGTCGCTTTGTGCGATGCAAACCGGCGATGCGAAATGAAGATTATATAGCTGAAGTCGTACTCTGTCCATCAAATCACGCAACATGATTGATGTTTAGCACTAACATGATGCAGCCACCCTGGTAATGTATTTTTTCTATCGTTAGATTCTGGTTTGCTAACTGCAGATTTTCGACTCAGGTTGCTTTTTTTTTTTTTTGAATGTAGCCATTTGGCCATGACAGGTAACATTCAATTGAAATATCATCTTAATTCGGGTATTCACTCCACTGAACTGTAGTAGTTTGACTATTTTCCTACACTGATAAACCTGGTCAGGTATGGGCTAAGGATAACCCAGACCAGTGATTTCAATCGTTCCTTAAAGCTGAAATACGTTTCAGAGCATACTATATTGTAGTACCAAGTTTCGTATAAGAAGTATAGTATGTGAAATGAAACTATATCCAAGCGGAAAAAGATGCAGAACCTACCTACTCTCATCTACGTAGGCTACCCATACCACTAAACTACGGTTCTGGCGCGTATATTCGTAGATAGACTGCCAAAAGCACGACGCTCTCCATCGTCTCCGGCGATTTAACCGCGAACATGGGGATCGTTCGGATGCGCCGCGTTCCAGTGCTCCAAGAAGTACGCGTACTTCCTCCGTTGCTTTGTGCCCATCTCGTACGGAGACCCCAGACCACTCAATTTATCCTCGACCTGGGCCGGAGTTTTACCATCTTTAAACCACTGGTACGCCCTCTTCTCCCATTTGGCGACCCATGCGGCGAGTGCTTCCCCCCGCAGCAAGTCCGGGTTTGCTCTCTCTTCTTCGTCTTCTTCGTCTTCTTCATCTTCTTCGTCTTTTTCGTTTTTGTCGTCCGTGTAGTGGGTGCGCAAAAGCCTCTTTCCGTTGCTCGGATCGACATCGTGGGCCGCAACCGCTGCGTCAGTCACAGTCAGAGCGGGCAGCTCAGCCTTGATATCGCCTGCACTAGCATTGACGGTAGAGAGAAGAGTTGACGCAGCGACGAGGAGGAAGTAGGCGAGACGCATGCTTGGTCTCGGACGATTGTGTGGATGTAGGTGGCTTCGGGGCGGGAAAATTGAGGAATGAGCGAGTCTTGGCATGACCTACGTCGCCGGCGATACGGCGCGACACGACCACACTCGACTCAGAGCCGCGGTACTAAGCTACAGCAAGTTTCCTACTGTATGACATGTAGTACAACACAGTAATCAACATATACAAAAAGCAAGAAAAACTTACTACTATGTCTTACTGTATAGTACAGCCCAGCAATCAGCATATTTTGAGTTTTGTATGAGGCAGCAACAAAACAAAGAACTCCGATTTGGTTTGGTCACGCACTCGACCACATGTACATAAACTTCTTATCGAGTGACAGCTGACATACTGTTGGATTGGTTTTCAACCCTAAAAAAAATGGTGTTTGGGTGACGGCTGGCAACACTGTAGGATTCGCTTTCAACACATGGGCGTTTGACAAGCTCCGGGTTCCTATGTACATGTACATGTACATGTACATCTACTGCAACAGCGAAGCAGATGCAGCATCTGCACAGATATGCGAGTAACCTCGGGTGAGCAAGGGGTAGTGCTGTATCTGGGCTTTGCTCTAATTCTGTCTAAACGATGGCGTACCCCGTTGTTTTCGTTTTTGGCTCGATTGTTACTCGTTGTTTTACCATATCCCAACGACCTCGCTTCGATAGTATTGGATATCGTTCTGGAAGCAGGTGGTACCTTACTTCTACGGCCTGCTTATCGTTGAAATGATCCATTTGCTTCAGCCACAAGTTCCCGTGTAAGTGCTTTAGCAGCACTAGAGAGTCCCAACGAACAGGCTCATCTAAGCACTGGCTAGATGCAAGGCGAGCAGCAAGCGAAGCACTACCTCGAGTTCATTTCAGCATCGATGGGGCAGCGCTAGCTTCTGGACTTGCTACCTATCCATACCTTGTTTTCTGTATAAATACATCTGTCTCATCCGAGCTTTGGTCATTCACCCATACATTTCCTGTATGTTGACGATACAGCGCCCAAATCGGAGTACTCTGGATGAACTCCGATTACAGGCGTAAAGTAGATATCTCGTCCACAGTACCTATCTTTTTAACTCCGTAGTCAGAACGTTGCTTGCTTATCCAGAAGTCACTAACCTGTAATAAGGCTACTGTTCACTCATTTCATGGTGAGGCATATTGTGCTCATTTAGAGCTAGGTACTAACGATCAACAATGTCCGAAGCTAACACCCATACGCGTTGTTAGCTGTGAGCTACTGTTCACTCAGTTGGCTAAGGTCGGTAAAAAAAAGCCTGCCGGAAATAGGTAACTGCAGACTGAGGATGTCAAACTGACACACAGCTACTGGACCGGCTCTCAAGGACTGTATTAAATACGTATGATTGGAAATGCCTGTAGATGACGTACATGCAGTCGAGTGGGTGACCAAACAAAATCGGAGTTCTCTGTAGTTACCTCATACAAAAATCAAGATGTGCTGAATCAGCACAGCTGATTTCTGTGCTGTGCTATACAGTAAGACATAGTAGTAAGTGTTTCTTGCTTTTTGTATATGTTGATTACTGTGTTGTACTACATGTCATACAGTAGGAAACTTGCTGTAGCTTAGTACCGCGGCTCTGAGTCGAGTGTGGTCGTGTCGTGAAGAATCACCGGCGACGTAGGTCATGCCAGGACTCGCTCATTCCTCAATTTCCCCGCCCCGAAGCCACCGACATCCACACAACCGACGAGACCAAGCATGCGTCTCGCCTACTTCCTCCTCGTCGCTGCGTCAACTCTTCTCTCTGCCGTCAATGCTAGTGCAGGCGATATCAAGGCTGCGCTGCCCGCTCTGACTGTGACTGACGCAGCGGTTGCGGCCCACGATGTCGATCCAAGCAACGGAAAGAGGCTTTTGCGGACCCACTACACGGACGACGATAACGAAAAAGACGAAGAAGATGAAGAAGACGAAGAAGAGAGAGCAAACCCGGACTTGCTGCGGGGGGCAGAACTCGCCGCATGGGTCGCCAAATGGAAGGGGAGGGCATACCAATGGTTCAAATCTGGAAAAACTCCGGCCCAGGTCGAGGATAAATTGAGTGGTCTGGGGGCTCCACACGAGATGGGCACGAAGAACGGCAGAAAGATGGCGTACTTCTTGGAGCACTGGAACGCGGCGCATCCGAACGATCCCCATGTTCGTGGTTAGTCCGCGCAAATCTCCGAAGGCGATGGAGAGCGTGACGCTTTGGCAGTCCGTCCACGAATGTAGCGGCAGGACAGTAGTTCTGCCGTAACAATGGGTAGCCTGCGTAGATGAGGGTCTGTAGGCTTTCTTTTTCTTCTTGAATACTTACCCTTCGCCCATATATGAGGTTACTTCATATGCAAAGTTGGCTTCATGATCTTAGTGCTAAGTATCAATCGTGTTGGGCATTTGATGGGCAGGATATTACTTCAGATTTTTTGCTTATTGTTCTCAACATTCCATTAAATTGAACCAAGCAACCAACAGTCTGTCTAGCCTGTTGTACCTAGGCTATTGTACTGTACCACCACCACAATTCAATGCAGTTACCGTAGAAACAACTAGTGACACCATTGGTCAACTAAAGGGTATAAAGTTATATCCGCCACAAGCCTATCCAATGATGTACGTGTAACCCGTAGAAATACCTGAATTACTGGTGTTGCCGGTGTATCCCCCGATATGTTGCCAATGTTAACTTATGCTTTGGCGTTTCCAAGACGATTTAGAAGCAAAATTGTGTCAGTGACAAGCAAATAGTGGGTATTTATTTTTATATAACTACTGGTTCTGCCCGACTGGCCAATTCTATATTCATATAGCCACCTTTAGGGTGCCAGCTAGCTACTTGGTGCCACGCTTAAATGAGAACGATAGCATCAACACCCGCCGCAAGCGGCTATCGAGCGAATAGGTGCTCTCTCCGGCTGAAATAGCCAGAATGGCTATTTGAAGTAGAAAGTTGGAATCCGGAGGCAGGCCCTGTCATCGAGGACATGTCGCAGCCACTGCAAGATGCGCCCGTAGCTGTGTTCGTCCGCAGTTACTACGGGCAGTATAGTGCATAGCGTCATATTTCCTTGCGCTCAGAGCAACACTCTCTGCCTCTATTCTCGTAGAAACAATAAATATTTGGGAACCCCCTGACATTTTAGAGCTTATACTGTACGGGTCAAGGATGATCGTTTAAAAAAAACTTCTTGCCAAACTCGACAACGATTTCAGTCATACATGTTTGCTACTAAGTTTGGGGTCGGGTGCCGCAGTTGGGACGTTGCATCTGAGAAGCACCGAAACGATCGAGTATATTATCGATTGTTACCTCATTCGGTAACGATGAAATTAGTTTTCCGAGTCCTCGAGAAAGAGGCACTTTCACTCAGTGGTAGTGCATTCAACTGTGTCTCCGACGATCCTCATGGCAATAAGTTCTACGACACTGACGTGCAGTTATGTCGGAAAATCGTATCGGCCGAACCTAGAAGCGAAAGTTACAGTCGAAATAAATTTCTGAAAAAAACGAGAAAATAATCCATGTTGAATTATTCTTCATTCATCAATTAATGGCGTGGTCAATGCAAGGTTGTACTAGTGCTCGACGATGAAAGGCTTGCTGCCGCCGCCGTGCTCGCTGTATTCGATCTTTTTGCTCGTCTGCAGATGGCCGTCCATGGTAACGCAAACATGTAAGCGGAGGTGAATCCGAGCGTTGGCTGGCTACGCTCGGCGCCCGTGCTGGTCTTGATCCTGCTCACCATCGTTTTGGCCTTGATCCTGGTTCTGCTGGCCATCATCCGGGCACGGCGTTTCCGGGGCCGGGGTGCTCGGAGGAGGTGCAGTATCGGGGCACGGCGTCTCCGGTGCTGGGGTCTCCGGACAAGGCGTCTCTGGAGCTGGTGTTTCGGGGCAAGGAGTCTCTGGAGCTGGAGTCTCGGGGCCAGGAGTCTCCGGGCATGGCGTCTCCGGAGCTGGGGTCTCGGGGCAAGGAGTCTCCGGTGCAGGGGTCTCGGGGCATGGAGTTTCTGGGGCAGGCGTCTCCGGACAAGGAGTTTCCGGTGGTGGAGTCTCAGGACATGGCGTCTCCGGTGCAGGAGTCTCTGGAGTCGGTGTCGTTGGGCAAGGCGTTTCCGGAGTCGGGGTCTCGGGGCAAGGAGTTTCCGGTGCGGGAGTCTCCGGACAAGGCGTCTCCGGAGCCTCAGTCTCAGGGCATGGCGTCTCCGGGGCTGGGGTCTCGGGGCATGGTGTCTCTGGCGCTTCAGTATCCGGGCACGGTGTGGTCGGCGCAGGCGTCTCAGGACACGGGGTCTCAGGAGCTTCAGTATCAGGGCATGGAGTCTCCGGTGCTGGCGTTTCAGGACATGGTGTCTCCGGTGCTTCAGTGTCAGGACATGGTGTAGTTGGCGCGGGAGTCTCAGGGCATGGTGTCTCCGGTGATGGGGTTTCCGGGCACGGTGTTTCAGGAGCTTCAGTATCGGGGCATGGTGTCGTTGGTGCAGGCGTCTCGGGACAAGGCGTTTCCGGTGATGGGGTCTCCGGACAAGGCGTCTCTGGGGCTTCGGTATCGGGGCATGGAGTCGTAGGGGCTGGCGTCTCCGGGCATGGGGTCTCTGGAGCTTCAGTCTCAGGGCACGGTGTCTCCGGCGCTTCAGTATCAGGGCATGGAGTAGTTGGCGCAGGCGTCTCAGGGCACGGAGTGTCGGGCTTCGGTGTTTCCGGGCATGGCGTCTCTGGTGCATCAGTGTCGGGGCATGGTGTAGTTGGCGCGAGCGTCTCGGGGCACGGGGTCTCAGGGCCCTCCGTTTCAGGACAAGGCGTGTCAGGCTTGGGTGTTTCTGGGCATGGCGTCTCGGGGCCTTCCGTCTCGGGGCACGGAGTCGTCGGAGCCGGCGTCTCGGGACAAGGGGTGTCGGGCTTGGGCGTGTCCGGGCACGGGGTTACAGGGCCCTCCGTTTCCGGGCAGGGTGTACTCGGAGCTGGGGTCGGTCCTTCAGGGCACGGCGTCTCCGGTGCTTCGGTCTCTGGACAAGGGGTGGTCGGAGCAGGGGTCTCGCCTTCCGGGCAAGGGGTGGTCGGCGCCGGCGTGTAGCCCTCCTTAGTCGGTGCCGGCGTCGGCTTCTCGTCCTCGGGACACG
>JAIKVE010001685.1:0-10751 GCA_024679115.1 Phytophthora pistaciae
ACTAAAACATGCCACCTTTGCTTGTCTAATTAGCTCAGGTAGACCGAGAAAAGGTGTAGACAGGATCATTAATTAATTTGTCGTAAAGTTTACGGTGGATAGGCTCGTTACACATTACCGCTTCAATACAGTACCTGTACGCCGCCATTACATGAACTCACACAACATGTATATAATACACAGATTCACTGCTTCAAATGCCACATCGGGAGGGCGTTGCCGTCAGCGTAATGATGGAATCTTGACACTCTTTTCATAATGCGTGATCGTTTTATCGGTGCCCAAGACGGCGGCCTCCTCACGCCAGCAAGCATGCCGTGAATCTTGCGATGGACTGCACATCTGCGTATTGACTCTTCTGTGGTTGATCGCGAATAATCTAACCAGTCCAACGCAAAGCGCGGGTTTGGCCTACGTGGCAACAGCATCCCCCACCCGATTGACACTTTGGAATCAATTGCACAGAGCTCAAGCCTCGCGAACTGGTACAGTAGCTCATGGGTCGGTGGCATGTTTCGGCTGTAGTCACGCTCACGCTTGCGTGGCTTGGGCGGAGTGGCGCTATCTCTATCGATCCCAAGCGAATTCGAACGTCGACAGCGGCCTCACCAGACGCTTCACTGTGGACTCCGCACCACACAACACAGCACACCGAAGGGATAAAAAGGTTTCTAAGGAAGCTCGATACAAAAGAAGCTACCGATACCGACGGCGAAGAGGAGAGAGTGCCCACTATACCGAGCGTGCTTGGCATGCTTGGAAACGCTGTAAAAGCGAAGGTCGAGACGAATCTGTGGTTATCCCTGGGACTGACGCCCAAGCAAGTCTGGAGTTTTTGCAAGCGGTGGGCAGAGAGGATGAGAACTACAAGATCTACACCAAGTACTTCTTCCAGTACTACGTCAAGTATCTCGACGAGCCGCTGACGGATTTTTCTCCAAAAACCGTCGAGGAAATTTGGAAAGCGAGGTTGCACGACTGGCTTAGCAACACTCTGACCCCTCCGCAGGTTTTCAATAAGCTAGGACTCACCGGTCCGTGGGCTTTGGCTCGTGATCAGACAAACTACAAGCACTTTGACAAATACCAGAAAATGTGGGGCGACTTGCAAGCGAGAGAATCGAAACGTATGAATGAATTCTAAAGTCTGTAGAGTTATTTTCGATAATAAATCTGAAATCAATCTCCGATAATGATGAAGTACTATGGTTTTCCGAGGTATCAAAGCTTCGGAGACCACAACAGCCACTTTTAATTTTAGCCAAAGCAAAACTATCTTGCGGTGCAGCTAGCTGATACGCTGGCGACAGTTGCGACCTCGCAGATAACTACGCTATCGTTTGGACCTCCAGCCGGGTGGCTAGCTTTGTGTGTGTGTTCAGGTCTCGAAAGCCATCTTTTGTTTATTAATGCTTCATCAAAAAAGACTTCCAAAATCTACATAGTATTTACACGACACCTTATCCGGTAGAAGCTGCGGCTGCGAAGCAGGCACAGGAGATGCCTGTGAATAGTACAATTTTGATGAATGGTTACCGGAAATTTCGAGCGAACGCAGTCTACTGCTGGTTTTACTTCAAATTACTTGGCTTCAAGATATCCGACGATGTAGTCAAGTGTCGCGACTATTATCTACGTTTATCCAATACTGCACAGGTACGTTTGTTTTTTTTTTTGTTATATGCGAATACAAGCTATCTACTTGTCGAACCTCATCTACATGTAGCTTCGAACTGCAAAACCTCTTGGCTTCATCACCCGGTCCCAAATAAACTTATGATCACATGGACAGTATCTAAAATGTAGCTCCCTGCCGACTTTAAATGTTATACGAACACTAGGCTCGTTATGGTTCTGATTTTGAGTAAATGTACAAAGCATTCCAAGGGGTCGAGTGGAAGCTGAACGTAAGGTGCATGTTGCTTCATGAAGTAGATACACACTGCTACGGGGCGAAGAGTGATGACGGTACACGTAATCTAGGGTGCGACACCATCGTTGTTAACTGCATCTTTAGATGGACGGCAAACCGTGTGTACTTCTTGCGTTGTCTATCGCTACATGTAACGATTGCAGGCTGGAGTTGTTGTAGTTTGAACTGCCATCCCCTCCTACAGAGGTCACTTTGCAATTGACCATCCAGTACCCAAGTCTAAGGAACTCTCGATCATGGGCCTCTACCAAATCCTACTCCTACTGTTCATCATCACGCTGTCGGTTGTTCCCCTCGCACAGAGCGAAGACATCTCTTCGAACTCGGAACAAGTCAGGATGTCTCCTCCCGGCGCTTCATTCTCGATTGTGCACCAAGTAACCAGCAGAACTCAGGCACCACCAGGCTGCTAAGGGGGAGCGAAGAAGAGAGGCAAATCAGCGCAGGAAACGCCGTCGGAATGTTTGCAAGCGCTGTCAAGAATAAAGTACAACTGAAGCTGTATCTGTCACTGGGGTTTAAGCCCGAGACGGTCATGAAGCTTCTGAAGGTGACAAGTCGAGATCACAAGAACTTCAAGCGCTACTCCAAGTATTTATTCCAGTACTACGTCAAATATCTCAATGCTCCGCTGTCGCATTTACCGGCTTCGACTGTGGACGACATCATGAACGCCCGACTGCACAGTTTCCTAGCCGGTCCGTTGACCCCACCGCAAGTGAAAGAAATCATCGGAGACGGCAAATACCTCGAACAGTATATTAAAATGTGGAGCGAACTGCAAGTTAAGATATCCAGGCCCATCAAAATGGGGCATACTAGAATCGAAGTTTGATTGTCGGCCAGACAGCCATCACATTGCCTCAATTGAGATTGCAATTTGGATTGGAGACCGCGCCGAACAAAACGACGCTTAAGAACCGAAGTACTGTAGTACGAGTCGCCAGCAAGTCCGTGTTCTGCCCGGAACAGCTCAGGCTTTTACGTTGCTCTTGGACATGCAAGCTGGTGTACATGTGCGGCTGCTGCGTGATGCTTGCACGTACCCGGGGCTGAATGAAGTAGAGATAGAGCGACAAGCGCTCGATTGCGGCTTTTAAAAAGAAAAAAAAGTTACGTATCAACTAAACTACCGGGTATTACTCCATCTCTGTTCGGACAAGCTGACGGTTTTCGCTAAGCAGCCATCGCTATATCTGAACGTGATGAGCCTATACTCGTCTTTCTGAGCCACGTATATTGTAGTCGTTATGGCCCATGCTCGTTAATCGAAGCCGCTGTTGCCGTGCTTTTCAAACACGGTACGTGTGCTGATCTTGTAGTAGCTCGAACAACCTTCCGCCACGCAGTACAGTAGTCGCGATGTGACCGTATTTTAGAGGCACCGATAAATGAAACCACGTAGCCAAATTCACGTCGAGGCCGATAACCGTATTTTTTCTTGCGTATATTTAAACAAAGGAAACAACTTTAGGGTACCGTTTAGTAGCAAAAAAAGTATGTAGTGAAGCAACATATCAATCTGCATTCATGGCTATTGGGACACACATCATATATTTAGGACATGCCCGCACCCACAAGCGTGACCCGCGAGGTACATGTATTCTGTGTGCACAATTGCCCCGCTTGATACAACTTCTCGGGTTTTGCTCTACGTAATTTTGAAATCAGTAGAACCGCATGAGGACTCAGTTTTACCGTTTCGACGGATGCTGAAAACACGTACTGTACTGCCACTGCGTGATTGCTGCTGCCGTTTTCAAAAACAATAGTGCTTTTAAATGCGTCTACATGGATCACGAAGAACCACGAGGGCTCCAGCGCACTCACAGGCTATTCTTCTTCTTCCATTAACTTGTCGGATCTTTCGTACAGCAAGGGCCGGCATTAGTGTACAATGTTACTACTTCGGCGTACATGAGTTAGATGAACCCTTTTGTAGGGCAACCACGATAGGATCTTAAATGATAGGTACGACAAGAAGGGGATATTAAGCTTCATCACTCGATAACGAATCACTGGAGCGGGCTCTTGAGAGTCGGTATCACCACGGCGGCGGCGTAGAAGCTGTCGTCCTTCGAGGCGTTGAGACGGGATTTAGTGTAGCGTGTATTGAAACGATCAAGCAGTCCGCTTAACGCACGAAATCGACTGTTTTGCTTACAAAAGCTATAATGAGTCCGTAGAAGCCCGCAACCAAACGCATTTAAGATGAAGCAAGCATGCACCGGAGTAAGTGGTCCGTAAAATATGCTAGAATGGCCGGGAGTCCTTGGGCGTTCTGCACTGTGAATGCTCGTGCAAGAAGGTGACGAGGCTGACCTTGAACTTCTCGTACGTTTTGGACGGGTACAAAACGGTACTCGAAGCCGACATTGCTGTGGTCCAGGATGCTGTACGGGGATTTACAGTACCACCTATAGCGAATCTTTAGTTGTTACGAGCGTAGCACGATCAAGGTGGTTTAGAATTCGTTAGTTTAACTAAGTGAATACATCTCGTAGTGCAGTTTCATATTTCGTCTACTAGTGCACGTAAGCTGAATTTTGTAGAAACACGAAATACTAGTTAAGGATGGCATCGTTACGAACTAAGGGGAGCCTAGAAATTCTCTCTGAGAAAATTAAGAATTGCACGTGACGTGCATCAGCTTGTTCTTCTCGCCATGCAACAGCCACCCGAGGCCGAAAACTCTCCAAGCAGGATGTGAAAAAACATGACTGCTGCTGTATTGCGCGTACACAACGTATAGCTATAAGCATTAGTCGATTTGGCTCTACTTGATTCAGCCGTACGCCGTGAACACGTACGGGGCTTGTGTCGAAGAGGGAGATCTTGCAGGTGATTTCGCAGCGCACGGAGCAACAAGCGGAACAAGGCTTGTCCTGGCATGAAATGTGTTTCATTTTCCTTCTGTAAGGCGTACACGTTTCAGAAGACCCAGAGCAGGGTACTCTATACTAACGTGAAGATCCTGAACCGACCACAGCCAGAGGTGACCCCAGGTGAAGATCTGTCGATCATTTGGCGTCGGAATATATGAAGTTCCAGCCTCTATGGCGTCACCAGACCTGGATCGTGCGATTTTTTTTTCTGAAGATACCAAACTAAGATACCAAGATAAATGTGGAAATACCTATTTCCTCCTTGCTGAACATCTAAATATTTTTTTTTGCTGCAAGGCATGTCCTGTACTTACTAATACAGACAATCCTCTTTGGAGTGATATCCCGAATAGGGATACCCTCTGGTTAGCACTGATAAAGGCTCTCCCGATGACCGATGGTATACAAATTCAAGTCAAAATATCCTCTAACCTCCGGATAGTGCTTAGTGATACGAGATTAGGCTTTATCACTATCCAGAGACCGTTAACTATGGGAATGTCCATTTCGTAAAGCATGCCCCGCAAAGTTCCACCACAACGTGGGTCACTTGCGACCATGAATGGACTCAGATTCTTTGGGTTCGCGCACATATTATTAAGTTTGGCATGTTTGTGATTCTGGAACGTCCATTTATCGTATCAGCTTGGGCACTATACTAGATATCGCGTTGTAGCTGCCTGTGCAGTCCTCCCAGTTCCATTTGAATAGTGGCCAGGCTATCATCACGCCCCCTCGCGCCATATAGTAGTAAATATTATAATGCCCAGCACAACGTATACTTTTATCTAGTGCTTTGACCACGTATCGAGTGCAATACAGAGAGTAGCGGCATAAGAAAGGGTTCAACGATTAAAGTACTGAAGGTATATACAATAATCAAGTCAAATCAAATCTTGCGGAACTTTAAACGTATTGACTTAACAAAATAAATGAAACACGTTAGGTACGTTATTACTTGGTCCGATTGACGATGGACTTCGACGCTACAGGCTCGTCGTACTCGTCTTCCTGAGGCGCACGACTTTCAAATACACTGGCTGCGACTGCCCTGCTTGTCCATGGCCACCGCACATTGTTATGAATCGCCTCCGGTTGCAGCCGTTGGCGCGCACGGTGGTGTGTTGGCGCATCGGAGGGGGCGTCGCAGGAGCGACAGTGTGGACAACGTTCTGGAAGAAGCCGAAGGAAGGAGCGACGAGGACGTGGGAGGAGGACAGTAGGAGACAGGAGTTGAAGTAGTTCGAGTGGTTGGCTAGTAGCTGCAGCCGCGGTGCATTGAGCAAGTAGGAGCTCAGTCTCAATTTGGCAGGGTCAGGCGCAAGAGGGCGAAGACAAGAGTGAGCAAAGGAAACAAGTTGTGTATTTGTGTACTTACGCAGCTTGGCTACTCTATCTTCCTTATCGGTGGCGGGTGCGGCAAGTATCGAGCGGAAGTACTCGAGGAAGCGAGCACACCGGTTCGACCGGACCTGGATCATAATACACATTACTGTAGCTACGTCTCGGCGGTGTGCTTGCTGAGCTTGTGCAAACCCAACATGTGCACGTAGGACGACACCTCCGCATCAACCTGCAGGCGCTCATGGTCTTCCTTAACGGCAGTTTGCGGGGCAATGTGGGCGAGAAAGTAAGTGTGACGGGAGCACTGGGGTGCTGAAGCACACGCAGTGGCTCAGACACTGCGTGCGCACGGAGCCACTGTGGCTCCGTCCTTGGAGTTTGAAAAATGCGCGGGAACCTTGACTGCTTTGTGTGTGTGCCACATCACTTTGACAAACTCAGTACCTAAATCCTGGTTTACGCTTTTACAGTCTAGCTAGTGTTATTGGGTTACGCGAAACACGCAATACATTACATACATTACAGTACCTAAATAGAGGCCCTGTGTAATTCAATATTTATGTGCTGTCAGAATTATAAGTTGTTGACCCTTTCTTATTGCCGCTACTCTCTGTACAAGCTCACCAAGTACGCATTATCACTACACTGGTACCTTGAACGATATTGTACCGTCATTGTGGTACATATCTAGATAGTGATGCCTCTGGATAGTGATAATAAGTGGTCTGGATATCTAGGACGTGTACAGACTAGAGCGTGAGAACGAGACGGGTAACAACTAATACCCGTTTTTACCGATGAGATCAGGTATTAGAGTCAATGTAAAATTCATATATTGGTGTCTGCCACATATAATTCCCTTCTAAATCCGGATATATCAGGCGTCTCGTTCTCACGCTCTAGTCTGTATGTACCATGCAAAGAGTCAGTACTGTACCGCGTCAGGCGTAAACTCTTAGTCTAGACATGACTGAGACGGACGAAATATGATAAACACACAGCTAAACCGCAGGAAACACACAGAATGTGGCAGAAACACACAGGTAAGCGACGGGGCGCACACAGGCCAACGTAATAGCGTAGGGGGCTAGGGGCTGTGTCTCCTGTACCATTGTTCAGGTACATCAGTCTGCGGCAGCTATACCAAAGTTCAGGTACACATACTCAAGAGCTGTGCTGTTCCTCACATACCCAACTCACAAGTACATGCTGCAGGTGCTGGGCAGGCCGATTCGGGCGGATAGCGCGGCGAGCAGACAGAGTCAGGTAATTCTTACAGGTAATCTATTTAGCTAAGTGTTCAAGAAACATCATGCCGTGTCGGCGCTAAGCTAACTTGCAATATTGATGTCACTGAGTATGCAAATGTAAGTTGTGAGTTTAGTGTATTGAAGACAAGTTGCCCTGTAGCTGCCGAGGATGTCACGGGTTCATTATGTACAAGATGCGTTCGGGGCGGTACACCTGATCGGTTCCAAGGATCGCACGCCTGGTGGAGAGCTCTAAGTAATACTCGTGAAGTTATCGTGAAACTACATCAATCGTAACAATTTACTTACTTTGTCTTCCGTGTCTAGATAGTTTTGGCTGCTGCGCTCCACCGCCGCGCGCGCGGTGGTCGCTTCACGAGCTGGCCACGTGCGGTGATGGTGCGGCGCTGCCGTGGTATGCGCCAAGCGCTGCGTTACGGTAAATAAATGCTCAATATGCATTACTTATTCTGCTATTAGACGACTCAAGCGTACATGGGATGCGTGTTGGCATGCAAGAAAGCATGTAAGGGAAGGCAACTACAGTAGTGCAGCGGAAGACATGCGGGGCCTTGATGGCACCGACATCTAACAATATATATTCATAAGCCAACCCATGTTGATAACTACTCCACAAATTATTATGTGCATTTATTACTCGATTACCTACTTAAGTGCTTGTTAGCACGGGCTGTCCAGGATCTTACTCCTTCTAGGTTCTTCGACACCTCGCACGCGCTGGGCATCTTGCGCGCTACCACCGCGCACACGTGTTGCGGTGTCCGCCTGCATCGCCCGAGCCGCCCAGCAACGCGTAGGTCTGTCTCCAGCAGCTACAACAGCAACATAGGCACACATAACATAGTAGTCAGCGCCCTGTATCCAGCCGCACCTCGGCGCACATTTTGCGCTTCCTGCGCGCCGCCTCCGCGCACTCGACGCACCTGTTGCTGGCCTCGTCCGAGTCGCCCGAGCTGCCCAACAACCCGTAGTCTGCCTCCGGCACCTACTGCACCAACAAAACCGCACACAGCACATTAGTTAGACTGCCCCAGCTCGCCACACACGCTGCGGTGCATGCGCACCGCCTCCGCGCACTCGACGCACCTGTTGCTGGCCTCGTCCGAGTCGCCCGAGCCGCTCCAGCCGTCCCGCCGCAGCGCCTGCCTCTCCTGCATGGACATTATTACACATAGAATCAATGTTAGAGCACATCCACGCACCATGCGTACTGCATACTTACAGCGCTACTTGAGCACACGCGTCGCACCCCCAACAGCGCGTGATCGAGCCGCCGGTGTCGAGCTAGCGGCTGCAGCGCGTCTCCACCACCTATCTGCAGCACAAACACAACCATAACACCGCATTCAGAGCTCTGCTGGCCACTGTACGCACCCCCAAAACGTGCGCGCTAGTGGCACGCACACGACGCACCTGCAGCAGCGCGTGTCCGAGTTGTCCGAGCCGCGCGACAGCCAGCCTTCGGCCGCACTCCGGCACCACGACCTCCGACGAATGGTGCTTTGATTTTTGTGTGCAATTACCCCTATCACTAACACTATGCCATTGGATGAAAATAGCTATTGATTAATGTAATGTAATGTATTGCTGTGTTTCGCGTACCCAATAACACTAGGCTAGACTCTGTGTTGCTAGCTAAAAGCGTAAACCAGGTGAGGCCGAGTCGCTGTTTGTCTTTCAGTGACCCGCCGCCCGAGTCACTCACTTCCTGTCTACGGGTAGGTGGCTGCATGACCACATCCATCGTGCAAGCCAGTACTGTACCCACAAGTGGGTACGGTGTACCAGTGTACCTTTTTCCGCATACGCAGGGAAATGTGAGGCTCTCCGCGCTCCCCCTCCCTCCTCCTCGTCCTCGGCGAAAATGGCGCTCGCTGCGTCGCTCTCCTTTACAGGTCTCTTCGTCAACGTCGGGTAGCCGTCGGTCCTGCCGTCGATCGATGCCCACAGCTTCTTGTGCCTTGATCTGTAGTATCTGTTCTGCTCCTTGCACGTCCGCTCATCGGTCTTCAGCATGTCCAGCGTAGCCTCGCGCCTTGATCTGCAGTATCTGTTCTTGTTCCTTGCGCTCCTCCTGCCGAATCCTTCGTCCGCCGTCGTGTTGAGTACAAAGTCCCGTTCGGGAGTCCGCCCTAAGCCTTGGTCTTGACGCGCGTCCACTTCATCTTCCTGGGCCATGCCGTTAACAGCCCGCCAGCTACGGCGAGCCCGGTCATAGCGCGCAGCGAAGCCTTCTGCGCGGCGAGTCCTTGGCCACAGCTCACACCACCTCTCCACCGTGCCCACGAAGACGTCCTCACACTTTCCCGTGTAGTACTAGACGCTGCCCGAAGGCAGCGCCCGCAGAGCGACGCCGAGGCTCAGCTCGGCGCCGTCTACCAGGAGGGCGTCACCCCAACCCGACCAAAAAAGATATTGATTGCGTCCACTAAAAACTGTGTGGTATCTTACAGTCTTGTGTGCTCCTACCACATTCTTATGTGCTGTAACGTAATCTTGTGTGCGATCACCGTATTCGATTGTGAAATAATTGACTCTGTGTGCCAAAACCACAATGTCATGTGTTTCTTGCACCTTGTCACTGAGACGATCATATTAGTGAGAAACGAACCGCAATCAAGGTAATTCTGCTGCGGCTCTGTAGTCCCTACTATGAAAGCATTGTAGCGCCAACCTTGGTGGCTGAAGATGACTTGGAGCAGGTCATATTCACCGCTGGGAATGAGTTTATTCGGGTGGAGTACCTTTTTTTGTATGTAGGCAGTGTAAATGTAAATGACGTTGTGGTCTGAACAAGAGAAAAATCAAGCACCATGTTTGTCAGTATGAAGTGTTTCCCTCAACGCATGTAAACTGAGCGTCCACAGTAATGTCCAGTCTTGGTTCTGCTGTCAGATATATATTTCAGGCGGCCTTATCGGCTCTTACCGCACCCTGTTTTATTAGTGAACGGGAAGCTTGGTGGCACGTTTTATCCTACCGTTTGTATGGCGGGATCAAAATGGGATGTGCAGGGTACCTTTATTTGTAGCCCCTGTGTGTACCACATGTGTTTGATAATGAGATTTGGGTAGGATGTATTGTGCCTTGCAGAGATTTTGCCCTTCGTTTTGACCTAGGATATCATAGTGGTCGGAAAAGATAAATCCGACCTTGGTAGGGGTAGGTTTGGATAACTATGAGGTCAAGTCGCTGTTTTGCCTCCCCCAAGTTTATCTAAATCCGACCGCTTCGGTGGCTGTGAACCACACGGACCCCATCCGTTTGTGCTGCGCTCGCTGCATTCAGATTGTAAGCTGTCTTCTTGCTGCAAAATGC
>JAIKVE010001686.1:0-10746 GCA_024679115.1 Phytophthora pistaciae
TTTCCGACCACTACGATATCCGAGGTCAAAACGAAGGGCAAAATAACTGCAAGGCACAATACTTGTAATGTATTCAAATCCCAATCTACTATCTTGGGGTATTGATTTATACCGGTGCCGAAAACGCGGTGGACCACTGTACCTACGTAATGGCACCACGGGCTGATAAAAATTACCTACGGCAGCTACAACTTCATGCCACGCTAATCTGAGATGTTCCAGAAATGTTTCGGGGCGCTGGCAAAAAGCGGTAACTCTGGCCCTTGCTTCACAACTCGGAGCCCCAGCCGCCAATCAGGTCAGATATAGCTAAGCGTTTATCAACCCCCTGCTAATACATTGGACTCCAATTTGGAGCCCTCCAGCAAATCGGGCCCGAGATATCGGATCTTTGACCACCCGATTTTGGATGATAGCCACAACATATAGTACAGTTTTTAAAAACACTTCACAAATAAATGTTTTTTTTAAATAAATGCTTAAAAGCATTTATTTTGTTAATATGGAACTATTAAATAAACAAAATACGAAGTGTATATTAATAAAAATAACAATATTAATAAATATGTTAATAAAGAAGGGATGAGACCTGTTCTGAAATATATTTAAAAATATTTTAATAGTTCTTTTGTTAAAAGCATTTATTTAGTACGGCATTCTTAGATATTTTACGATATATTTTTGTTACTGTTAAAACAAAAGACTGCAGTTTGAAGCCCTCGTCGGATGATTTTGAATTGAATTTTACGTCTTATCCAATCCGAACGCAGTATTCTGCAACATCCTAACACAAAAACTGCAGTTTTAGGAAAACCGGGGTGTTTTAGCGTGCAGTTTCAATATCTCAAAAAGCATTTATTTTGTGATGTACGGTACCGGTATATACACATTTCGTACTCAAACTGATGTATTACTGTGATTAATTTTCTTAATCACGCTGGCTTGAAGACTTACAAAACTCAAGAGCAGTAAAAACAAATAAGAAATAATCGTTCGTCAGTAGAACTACTACACGTAATGTACGTGATTCCCTACGTATGACAAAACGCCAGTTTCCACTTTGCATTGCAGCAATATTTTGCTCAAAGTAAGCATTTGTGCTTCCTGTGAGCAGTATTGGTTTCAGCAACTTCGTTTATTTGATTGCGATTTCCTCGTTTATCCGGGCACTGGTGAATTTAATTGTGTAAATGGACCAAAGGCGCTTGGCTCCAAAGCTTCGGCAGATGTCGTCGATCGAGGCAGCGGCGTCGAGACGCTCAAAGATTTGCACCTTCTCAGCAAGCGACAGAACCGCAGGTGGTTTTGACCCGTCAAGTGGGGGGGGGGGGGCTCTGCCACCATTAGCCAACGCGTCCGCCACAGTTTGCTTTGCGGCCTTTACAATGTTGTTCTTATCTTTTTTATCAGAGACGCCTGGGCCGCGCTGATGTTGAAGTCGCGGGCGATATCCTCGTGACGGGCGCTGTTCTCCACGCACTCAACTACCTTGGCCTTCTGCAGTATCGACAACCGAGTTCGCGGCTTACGATCCTTGGTCGATTTCTTGGGAGGCAGCTTCACTTTGTCGAGGTCCGCGAAGCTCTCGGTCCCACTCACGAAGTCCAAAATGCTCTCCTTATTGGCGTTGATGTTGTGCAGATGCCCCGCGCTGATGCCAAGGGAGTTGGCCACGTCCGTCAATGCTTCCCCGTCATCCAGCCGCCGAATGACATCAATTTTTCCGATCGAGTGGGGCCGAACTTTGCGATCCGTCGATGTCCTTGAAGGCGGCAGCCTGGTCGCCGCTAGGACCGACGGGTCATCAGTGTTGCTGACAAACTCCAGGATTCGGTCACTCGTCCTTCTCTTGATATTTCGCACAATGTCCGTGTGGACGCCGAGGGACCATGCGACCGCCACTTGCTTCTCTCCATTGTCAAGCCGCTCCAACACCCCAACTCTCTCCAGTATGCTAAGGTCACGCTTCTTCGTCACCGTGCTCGTATCGAGCCCAGCATCCGGTCTGTTGCCGCTCATGGCGATAGCCTCGCCAAAGGGGTTTAGCGCGCAATTGCCGATGACAAGGAAAATTGTGATCCAAAACCGCATTCCATACCAGCAACTTACGTGTTAGCTAGCAATATTAATTTTGTGTGGACTGCGAAGTTTTGCGGGCGTGCTGCAGTAGCGAGCACAGTAACATCATAATAGAGGTCTTTAGTAGAACTGTGTGGGTTTGAGGCACAACCCCACCCAAGCCCGCTACTGCTGATTTGCTACAAATCTTTGTGGGTTGTCAGCACCAGCACATGGTAGAGACACGATTTACACAGCGCTAGGCAACGAATTAGCTTGGTGTTGAGCTGCACGCCAAGTGCTCGTGCGAGGCGCTCTTTCTTTGCTGTACTTATTGTGCTTTGCAGATAAAATGTCGCCCCGTTTTATGGCTAGATCGAGGAGGGCCGGCTCATAAATCAGGGCACAAATCAGAGACGGTAGATTGGACGACCTCGATTTGACGTAGATCGCCTTGATTTGCGTTTTCAAAACGCAAAAGGGATCGATTTAGCGTAGATCGAACTCGTTCTGTTCAGATCCGCGAGGAGATCAACCTGGAGCCCTGATTTGGATTGTCGTAGCTCGAGTTATTAGCCGGCCTAAATAGATCGATATGTCCCTTTCTTTGACCTCATTTTATTAAATCGACCTCGACCTAATAATAATTCGAGGAGAGGTCCAAGTCAAAACGACAAAACGTTCGCAAAGCACAATAACATGAAAAAAATCTAATCTCAAGGCACAGATACTTTTCATAGCTCTCAGTATGAATGTAAATTCAAAAGCAAGTCTGCTAACGAAGGGTACGGTGCCGCCTTGGGTGTTGAGCAGTAGTTTAGTACTAACACAATGCTTTTAGCCTCCCAATGCTGGTAAGTTACTAAAACATATGTCGAACGCGCACAGTTTGACCTCTATAAGTTGGTGGACTCGGCAGTTAAAGAAAGAGTTAAAAAGAGCGAAAGAGATGGTCCGGTAGCTAAGAGTTAAAAAGCGTTAAAGAGTTAGAAGAGCTAACTCTTTCGCTACCGGACCATCTCCTATGGACATACGATCAGATCAATATTTTGTCTAATTAACTATTTTTAACTCGTAAACTCTTTAACTCTTCAGCTTAATAATAAAACGACTTGGGGATATACATATCTAGAAAAATGTTTGTTTGACTTAATAGTTAACCGGTAGTCAAAGAGTTAAGAATTAAAGAGTTAAAAGAGTTAAAGAGCTAAAAAGAGTTAAAGAGGAAAGAGTTAGAGTTAGTTAGAGTACTAGTTTAGCGAAAGAGTTAAAATAGTTAAAGAGTTAGAAGAGCTAAAAGAGTTTTCGAGCATCTCCAGCGGTGGGGTCTTATCCTAAGACGTAGCAGGGTCTTTGAGACCACATTTTTATAGTTGAGACCCGTGCAGGCCGACTTACTCCCAGCGGTGAGTTCTAAAGCGAGTCTTATAAGTGCATTGCACGCTGTGAAATTCGCATTCAGGTTTGGTGCAATCATTTAAATATGGCGACTCTTCAGTTTTGTATGAGTGGCATTAAGA
This sequence comes from Phytophthora pistaciae, assembly GCA_024679115.1. Lineage (NCBI taxonomy): Eukaryota > Oomycota > Peronosporomycetes > Peronosporales > Peronosporaceae > Phytophthora > Phytophthora pistaciae. The sequence continues at coordinate 3,579 of JAIKVE010001686.1, forward strand.
TTCGGGTCTTATTTTAAGACTCGAAAGCCAACCTATAGGTCCTGGTGAAGTTAAAACCAGCAATAGGACCTGCCGTTGGGAGCCTTAAGCCTCGGCCAAGTCTTAACAGCGTTACTTTTAGGATAAAACCGTGTTTGAGACCAACCGCTGGAGATGCTCTTAGCTCTTTCGCTACCGGACCATCTCTTATGGACATACGATCAGATCAATATTTTGTCTAATTAACTATTTTTAACTCGTAAACTCTTTAGTTTAACCCCTTATTCACGGATGTCGGCATAATAAAGGTAATAAAACGACTTGGGGATACTATAAGCGGAGGGGGGCGACGACACAGGTAACCTTCAGGTAATTTATGAAGTTTCTCGGGTATTAATTATGAGAAGCGGCACTGTACACTATCGGTGTACATATCTCGATCATGTAGAAAAATGTTTGTTTGACTTCGGAATTGTGTTAGCCGGCTACTTTTTATCTTCAGTGTGAAATAAACGGCTGGGTATCGATATATATGGTAGTCGATATGCTATGATGTGGTACCCCAGACCCGAGTACGCCATCAATGTCAACCACGGCCATGTCGACCAGTTCGAGGAGCGAGCACGGAGTTCATCGGATGGAGAGATGATAACCATAGTAAAAGTAAAAAAGTTTGGAGCACCAACATTTTAAGCGTTTGACGGTGCGCTGAAAGCGTCCAACTTGTTGTTGAAACACAAAGAGCGAACTGGCGGGAGAGTTCATTGAGCTCCTCCGCCAGCTCAGTTTAGAAATAGCAAATCAATTTCGTCTTCTTCTAAATCGTGACGAGATAGCTCCGATGTACTTCGTGAAATATTGTCACCCTACCAACTAGTGTACTCCGCAAACATGTTAGTGATTTTCACAACACACGTACTTACAGTTAGTGCTGTTTGCAAACGCGTTTGTATGTGTGCTGCTCTATCACTAGCAGTCACATTAATGGCTACTGTTACCCGTTGTCGAGGGGTCATCCTTACTTTTGAGTACATTTCACGGACTTCCGAGTAATGAGTGATGTGCTCGAACTGTCGAGTACGTAAACTTCATTTAAACTCGTGCGCTGCGTTTACCTGATACTATTGACTAAACTCTAAAGACGTTGCTTGTTGGGATGCCACTCACGAACACAAATAACGTGCTACAGACCCTTTAGGGCAACTTATCTTCTGTTGTCTGCTAGATGGTGCTTGGGTTGTCTATTAGCTTACTCACGTCCGCATAAGTGAATCGATGCGTTACTTCCCCAGATGCATTCACACTGCATCCTCCTCCCGTCTGGTCCAAGGTGGCGATGCCGGACATGGCATCTTTCCGAAGTCACACAATGTGGAATTACTCAGAAGTCAGTGAAGTGTACTCACAATTAAGTAGCACCCGTTGTCGAGTCGACAATCCATGTACGCACCACGGCGTAGCAACACTAATCTAGCGCTGCTTAGTTTGAAGAGATCATGGTTGGTATAGAAAAGAAGACCTTCGCGTGCAAGTCAGCTTCCTACAAGTGAAAAGATCTTCAACTCTTGTTAGTTCAAGATAAATGGTTAAAGATTGTCTAACTCCACAAACATGTAAGTCAGATATACAAACACACTAACAAACAGTTTGCAAACACTAGTGTTAGCTATACAGTTAGTGTTTGTGCGAACACTACTACCAACGAAACTTGTTGGCGTGGGACGAATTTTGCAGTATAGTACATGTACGCAAACAGCGCTCGACGAGCACTACCGGTAGCTTGGTCAATGGTTCCACTGCCTCAATGTGCCTCATTGGTAGTCACGATTCTGCTAGCATAGGAGGGCTAGAGTGTTATCATTGGGTAGGAAGGAAGATCCATCTCTGAAGAAGGCAGCCGCAGCAGCACTTTAGGCAAAGGGGCAATGCACTTTACATGTACTGTACCACCGCTTTATCTCAATTTGGGCGTGTGGTTACTGTGCCTTGAGATTCCTGAAAGACGTCAGCACACTCTTCGGCAAGTAGTGCGTCTACCAAAGTTTGCTCGGCATTCTCTTTTTATTAATTATTAGTATTTTATTCCCCGAGTACATGTATCGGCCCGAAGAGCAGAACAAGATCATCATGAAAAGCGATAATTCTGGGTGGAGTTTTGACTTGTCTTCTGTGCTTTTAGTCCTTGTAGAGATGCAATTATAACTTGTTACTTTTGCATCGATCATCCAGAGGCCGTTGCTAGACGGATTTACTAAGAACCTCCGTGTGCTCTGCGCCCGGACCGTAAACCTCAGGATGCGCTCCACAATGGCATTTGTCTGCACGGCCCTCAAACTGCAGACTAGCAAATACTACGTAGTATATATTATACGACGCAGTACACGTAGAAAATGGATTGTTGTGGCCTATGGATTACTGGTAGTTTCCTGGTCAAGCGTCCGCTGCCCCTGCATCCAGTAAGTTAGTAGGTGCAATCTAACCCCCGGACTTGCTGAACGAGCCCACGAGGTCGTCCAAGAAGTCCGAAGTATGGAGCCCACAGAGTGAAGCAACGAGGAGAAAGACACCAGTGAGTCGTGGTTGAAACACGAAGAACTCAGTTATTCAATTGATCGCTTCGATATCGGTCTTATCGACGCTTTGACCCTCACCATTACCTGGTGAGAAGTAATCTTGGCGCTACATGTATTTCGGTTTGGTTCCCGATGGCGGTTAAAGCGCTGGGTAAAACTAACGCAAGTGTAATGTGGCAGCGATACCCGTACCATGCGAACGCTGCCACCAAAGATCGCTCCGATACGTATTGCACCCAGCTCATTGCAATTGCGAGTGAGCAACCGAGGCTGAATGGCGGCGGCGCGCGACTGCGCAGTCGACACACTTGTTGGCGAGGGATTTGCTAGGGGCTCATTCTTGCACGGTTGAACTTTGGCCCCGCCACTTCAACCACGAGCTGCTCGTGCCGATCAGCGGCTCTTTCTGTCTGAGAGCGCATCGCCCTCCAACTGAAGCAGTTAAGAGGTGGCTCCGCGTACTGTACCCGCGGACCGCCATCTGCCTCAGCTTTTCATGCGGAGCGTGGCACTCCCGTCTCGGACCTCTTGGTATCTCTTGATGGCGAGTCACTCCAGCAGCTGAAGAAGCTGGAGTCCAGCTTCTTCGGTGCTTCATTACCGAGCATTATCCAGCCAGCACGTCTGCCAAGTTGGCAGTGCCAACTCTTCGACGCAATGATGGCGACCGAGCAATGATGGCGACCCACTTCAAGGGAGGTCGGCTGCTGACCTGACGCTGGTCCAGATCTCTTGTCCACTTCTGCTTGATTAAAAACTAAAAACAGAAGCGGTGGAGGATAGTACATGTACAGACCTTCAACGTCTGCAGATTAAATTGTTCTCCGCTTCGCTTTTCGTCACGCCGCTCGCAGTTTGTACACTGAGGATTTCCGCAGATCATGCTTGTCTCGACGTGCTTTGGGATAAAAATGTTCAGAAGTTTTGAGGACGGCCACCGGTTGTGAGAGGGTTCACATACGGATGTTCTCAGTTTTTCTAGTAAAACCCTGATACACCGTACACGTCAAATTGCCCGCAGTGGATCGCGGACCTTGCACCATTTCCGCTTGGCAACGAGCCCTGCGTCACGCGCTTTCCGTTTGAAGGGCAGGCACCGTTGTGGTCTCGCTTCAACGTGTCAGGGCACGCACACTCGGCGGTCCCCTGCTTTCCCCGAGGGAGCGTGTTGAAGTTTTAGTCGCGGTTTTAGTAAGTTTTAGTTTGTGCGCACAAGCAGGGCAGATCCCGGCGGTAAGCCGTGCGAGAGCCTTGAAGCCGCATTCAAACCGGTACACGTGCATGCACACTTTGCTCTGATAACCTCCGGCACCGGACAACCGCCTTCTCGCGCGGGCGTGGATGCAGTTGTGCCGGCGCGGGACCACTCAACAGACCTACACATCGGGAGGTCCTGCCCATCGTTCCTACGGCTGAGCTGAGCTCACCGTTGAACCAGACCCCGCTAACTCAATGCTTCAACGAGGATGGACTTCCCACGCCTAACGCCCCGCCTAGGTGCTTGAAGCGCTGGCAGCCATGTTAAACCCGCCCGACATACATTACATGTACCTGTGGCTACCAACTGCAACTACACTGTAGACCTCCTAGCCGGCCTCGATCTACAGTACTTCTCCGAGCGGCGGCAGCGATCTCTCATTCTCGAATTGGCGCCTTCGAGCTCGGAACGCCACCACAGCTCACAGCCCAAAGTCTCCCCTGCATTGGACAGCAGTCATGGCCCCCGTCCCTCAATCGCCGGGCAGCGGCTACGTGCCAGCTCTGACTCCGGGCGTGCCCGACGCGCCTTCCCCGTCGCACGAGAAGATGAGCGTCGGCGAGTACCTCAAGTCGCGCGTGACGACGCTCAAGCCGACCATGGCGCAGGTCGAGAACCCGTTCAAGGTGCTCGGTTTGCTCAACCGGCTGCAGTGGATGCAGTTCCTGGTGGCCTTCATCGCGTGGTCCTGGGACGCCTTCGACTTCTTCACCGTCTCGATGACCATCGAGGAGCTCGCCGAGGAGTTCGGCAAGACCAAGACGGACATCACGTGGGGCATCACGCTCGTGCTCATGCTGCGATCGGTCGGCTCTATCACGTTCGGTATCGCCTCGGACCGCTGGGGAAGGTAAGAAGCTTGCTATCGCGTACTTGCTTGTTATCGCGTGATACTGACGCGTTCTGCTCTCCAGGAAATGGCCGTTCGTCGTAAACAACATTCTGTTTATCGTGCTGGAGCTGCTGACGGGCTTCTGCAACACCTACACGCAGTTCCTGTGGGTGCGCGCGTTCTTCGGCATCGCCATGGGTGGCCTGTACGGCAACGTGGCTGCCACGGCACTCGAGGACTGCCCCCCGCGGGCGCGCGGCATCATCTCCGGCATGATGCAGCAGGGCTACGCTTTCGGCTACCTGCTGGCCGTCGTGTTCGCGCGCGCGCTGGTCAACACGACGAGTCACGGCTGGCGCCCGCTCTTCTGGTTCGGAGCCTGCCCGCCCGTGCTGATCATCATCGCGCGTCTGTACCTGCCCGAGACCAAGGTGTACCAGGAGCGCCAGGCCGTGCGCGAGGCCTCACCCAACGTCACCAAGGCCTTCATCGCTGAGGGCAAGGTCGCGTTCAAGCGTCACTGGATGCTGCTGACCTACCTCGTGCTGCTTATGGCTGGCTTCAACTTCATGGTATGTGGCCTGAGATTATCAGTGCTCGAATTAGTCACGACACGTCATACTAACTATATTTCTGTTTCTCTCCCACAGTCTCACGGCTCGCAGGACCTGTACCCGACGATGCTCAAGAACCAGTTCGAGTTCTCGGCTGACGAGGTCACCGTGACGCAGGTCGTGGCCAACCTGGGCGCCATCACGGGCGGCACCCTGGTCGGCTACTACTCGCAGGTCTTCGGCCGCCGTCTCAGCATCATCGTCATGGCCATTATCGGCGCCGCGCTGCTGTACCCGTACAGCTACACGGACAACACCAAGATCATGATCGCCGCCTTCTTCGAGCAGTTCTGCGTGCAGGGAGCGTGGGGCGTCGTCCCGATCCACCTCATGGAGCTGTCGCCTCCGTCGTACAGCACGCTCATCGTAGGAACCTCGTACCAGTTGGGCAACCTCATCTCGTCGGCCTCGTCGACGATCGAGGCCCGTCTCGGTGAGAACTACCCGCTGCCGCCGACTGCCGAGGGCACGAGCCGCTACGAGTACGGAAAGGTCATCTGCATCTTCATGGCCGTCGTGTACGCGTACCTGGTGCTGCTCACGTTCCTCGGCCCCGAGGCGCGCGGCAAGGAGTTCGACGTCGCCCACGACAGCGACCTGGAGGAGGCGGCGCACGTGAACAAGGAGGACCTCGACAAGATCCTGCACAACGACGCCGAGCACGACAAGACCGTCAAGGGTGGCTGAGACGGGCCTGCGCATGGATCGGAGCTCAGCGCCGCCACGTTACGTTAAACGGACGGTATCCTGCAAGTACAGTAGCTTCGAGTTAACGTTGTCAATGCTACATTTTAATGCGTGAAGCAAAAACGTCCCTCCTTGCTAAAACGGAGCTTACTTCCACCTTGTTGCTGTTGATGTTGGGCAGGCGTTGCAGGCCTCTGCCCAACCGTGGTTGCCGTGCTTTGTCTGCTTCGTGCAGTCCTTGGACCGGGCCCACTTTATTACCGAGCCAGCTGGCCCCATCCACACATGCCTATCCACACCGTGGCGAGGCGAAGTGAGGGCTCGCTCACTCATTCAACCCTCCCGGGCCTTCCTGTTGCATGCTAATTTTGTTCTTAGGACCAGGTTTGAGGCGATGTTCCGGTGGGATCGCTACGCTTACAGAAAGATGGAGGGGAGTGAAGGCATTGAGTGCATCAGCGACCACAGCTTGGCGAGCGCTGCGCTTCTCGCTCGAGCGTGTTGCGATGACAATGGGGCGTGGGCCGGGGGTATGCAACGCTTGCACTTGGTACTGTAGATCGCCGAAACTTCAAGGCGTGCCGGTGGTGGCCGGGCGAGGAGAGCGTGGCGCTGTATGTCTACCGCACTTCAACCTGCCCAGTCGGCAGCCCAAAAGCAACAACATGCTTACAATTGCGTCAAAGCTCTGCTGAAAGCTCTAAATTGAAGGCGCGCGCGGGCGAGCGAGCCAGCGCGACACTGCTGCGAAGATGACGGCTCGATTTGCCAGTGGCCGTGCTCACGTGCTAACGCAAATGACATACATGTACCGGGCTGAAGTGGTGAAGCCCTCGCACTAAATGCGGCGTGCACTGAGCATTTAGGCGCCACCAGCAGAAGAGCTCTTCCTCATGGAAGGCGGGCACGGTACACATGTAGGGGAGGACCGGTGGCGGTCTCTGCTTCGGCTCCGTTTCTGAAGTTGAGAAAGGCCACATTATTAGAGACCTTTCGAAGCGAGTGTTGTTTGTGGTTTGTGGGATAGGGACACAAAAAAAGTCCAGGCGACGCTTCGGCCCCGATCGTATCCCACAAAGGCACGGGATAAATCGACTTAGACGCCACTCTATCCAACATCTTTGTTGGTTGTTGGATCCTCTTTGAGGTCGCTGAACTCCTATTTTAATATCCCCCACTGGTAGTCTAGCTATAGGTTGTTCGAGTTCATCACGCGGCGACGCTT
>JAIKVE010001687.1:0-10745 GCA_024679115.1 Phytophthora pistaciae
GTCAACCACGACCCAGTCTTCGGGCAAGGGTGAGACCGCTGCCTCGGATGCGGGTACAACCGAGCAGACGACTCCGGAGGCTCAGACGGAGACGGATGCGCCTAAGGCTGCTGTGGTGACTCCCTCGCCCGTCGACGCTACGCCTGCGCCGGTTGAAACCACGCCTGAACCTGTCAGCGCTACGCTCAAGCCGTTTGAGGAGGCTACTGAGGCTCCGGCGACCGAAGCTCCGTCGACCGAGGCGCCAGAGGTTGCTACGCCTGCCCCGGAGGCCGCTACGGAGGCTCCTGAGGTCGCTACGGAGGCCCCTGAGGCTGCAACGGAGGCTCCGGCGGCTAAGACCGGTTTGCGTAAGGATTGTCATGCTTAAGGTGGCATTCCACGGCCGTTGACATGCTTAGAACTGGCCTTTTGGCCATTGTAGATGAGTGCGTTTTCAGTGTTTAATTTTTGTCTCTTTAGACTTGCAATGAAAGCAATTGCAACTTTGGATGGTTGTGAAGAATTTCCCATTTTCCAGCAGCAACCGACCGACTTGGGCTTTGTTATTGTTTTTTTTTACGTCGCTGAAGTCCATAAATCGAGTCAAATTTGCGAAGAAAAGGCTTTCGCGTTCCAAAGGCTTTTTGCTATGAGGTACATACCGGTACCTCATGTTACTAAATGTATTATGTTATTTTTTCAGAAACACCGTCGTTGTTTCGATGGCATTTAGAGCACTGCTACGACGATGTGTTTGTCAGGGATGAACGTACTCCGGGCTGGCTCAGCGACATCGCATTGGTGGATTCGAGGGAACCCAAGTGCTTATCTGCATTTTTATGCATGTGCCGCAGATAAGCAAAAAGTTAAAATTAATCGGAGGGTGTTTTAATTTTTTTTATTTTTTTTAACTTTAACGGACTCAGAAAATCAGACCAGATTTTGGGGGTATGTCAAAAAAAAATTTGCTGAACTTCCTGAAGACGCATTGACACTAGGTATTACACATTCTTAAGCACAAGCTTTTCAAAGTGGACGCTACTGTTTTCTTGCTTGAAAAGGAGCGAGGGCATAATTTAAAATAATGGTCGCTTGCAGTAAACTTGATCGACAAGATTTTGATGATTTGTCTGCGGTTGTTTTGAAAGAACTAGAGGATCTATAAGAGAGCGAATAATGTCTACAGAATCGCCGCAATTAGAACTTGTTGTTAGCATTACTGTTACAGCAGTGGCATACATGTAGTTGCTACAGGTCAACCGCAAAGACAGCAACTTCGAGGAGGAAACCTGGTAAGTACACGTGATGTGCAGCACATCCTCCTCTATCGTCACGTTGAAAACTATGTGGACCACTTGTGGTTACTCTATACTTGCTTTAACTATGGGTTGGGTTACATAACCTAGTTACATAGTGCAATCTGGTGAAACCCAGGTGGTATAGAAAGACATGGACCAAAGAGGTGAAGACATCTCGGCCTTGGTGGCGGCAAGCGCCAACTTTGAGCTCGAATAGCTCGGCCGATATGTCGAACTAGACAGAGCGACTACCCTTACTTTAAATGGTTAGCTTGGATCCTTACATATATATTAACACTTGCTAGAAGAAGCTTAGATTTAAATGTCGATCTTTTGGACCTACCCCCGAAAACCAGCGTTTCGAGGTCTGGACTTCTGAGTCCCCCAGAGTTAATTTAGTATAGCTTATCGTGGTTATAATCCGCCGTTGAAAATCACGATTACAAAATTCTACATTTACTGGTGAAAACTTGTACTTTTCCATTTTTATTATAGAAGAAGGTTGTCGTATTTGAGTACGAAGAGCTCCTATATTTACAGTTAAGCAAGAACACAGGATGTGGGTCTTGAGTTTGTACCTGCAGTCTGCAACTGCTTCCAGTACATGTATTTTAATATTAAAATAGCACCTGATTGCCTTCAAAACAGGCCGATGCGAACAAACCGACAATCTGTTACTGTTGGGTAATTCAAAGCTGAGCTATTGGTAAAAAAAAATGTGCGCAAAAAGATTATACCCTATCGTACAGTATAGGGTATCCTGTAGCGGTTGACGTACAAACGCGCGCTCGCCAAACAACGGCAAGAAAACTGAAGTGCGATCTGGGTTTCAAGAGCCTAGGTTCAGCTCGGGGGCATTTCCTTATTGGGATCTAAGATGCAATTACCCGCTAATTTTTTTATTTTTTTATAATTTATGATTGCACATTCTTCTGTGCAAGCACGAACAGGTTCAGACTGATCTGGAGGAACGCCATCGTGCGTTACCCCTTCACCATCGGCACAATACATAGAGTACGTATTAGGTGACGGCAAGCACTAAATTACCGTAAACCATCACATATGCATTGAGGACGCAAACTGCAGCTGTAGTTCTCGTTGTCGTCTGTCTGGTCGTGCATATAGGGATTTGGCCAGAAGGATACTCCACAATACATTCATCTAAATGATACTAGTACTAAATAGTCACCTCAATCCACTACCCGTCAGCTGTGTCTAAGGAAACATCCACTGACTGATCTAAACATGTCCTCCATTGCTGTTCGACCAGTCCTACACCGCTGTGATCCAAACCAACGTCCTTGTCAGTTTTGTTTTCATTTGCACCCTTCGATCGGAAGCCTCTACAACGTGCAAACTCAGCCATAATGATGGCTCCATCAACCATCCTCGCCGCCGCCTCCCTCGTGGCCACCGTGCACGCCCACGGCTACATCTCGCAGCCCATTGCCACGTACGACTCCACCACCGAATACACCAAGTACAACGCGCTGACGTCCGCCAGCGTGAACAAGGGCTTCAGCGGCGGCAAGTACGACGACAGCCCGGAGAACAACGCCAACTGACGTCCGCCAGCGTGAACAAGGGCTTCAGCGGCGGCAAGTACGACGACAGCCCGGAGAACAACGCCAAGGCCTTCAACGACCACTGGAACGCCACGGGCTACACGTCGCTGCGCGAGATGCTGGACCCGATCGCGCCGGACTACGGTCACTCGCTCAAGACGGCGACGCCCGTGGACGTGACGGGCTACACGGAGATGTGGTGGCAGAACGACGAGTACAAGGAGGGCTTCATCAACTCGCACTCGGGTCCGTGCGAGGCGTGGATCGATGACGTCAAGATCTTCCACCACGACAACTGCGCGGCCGAGTTCAAGTCGTACCCGGCCAAGGTGCCGGCGGACTACTCGTCGTGCAAGGGCGACTGTCTGCTGGTGTTCTACTGGCTGGCGCTGCACGAGCCCAACTGGCAGATCTACAAGCAGTGCGTGCCGATTACGAACAGTGGGTCGTCAACCACGACCCAGTCTTCGGGCAAGGGTGAGACCGCTGCCTCGGATGCGGGTACAACCGACGTCAACCACGACCCAGTCTTCGGGCAAGGGTGAGACCGCTGCCTCGGATGCGGGTACAACCGACCAGACGACTCCGGAGGCTCAGACGGAGACGGATGCGCCTAAGGCTGCTGTGGTGACTCCCACGCCCGCTGATGCTACTCCCGAGGCTACCGAGGCTACTTCTACTGAGGCACCGGAGGTTGATACTCCGGCACAAGAGGCCGATACTCAGACAGAGGCTGCTACTCCTGCACCAGAGGCTGCTACTCCTGTACCTGAGACCACCACTGCAGCCCCCGAGCCTGACACGGAGGCCCCGGAAATTGCCACGCCTGCCCCTGAAGTCACACCGGCGACTCCGACTGCGACTGAAGCAGCGAAAAAGTCTGGTAAATGCGTGCGTCGTCGTTCCTAAGAAACATGTCCGTATAGAGCTAGCGGATCCCGTAAAAGCCTAAATGTGTGGGTACACTATAGATGTCACTTTAGTCTCCTTGCTCATGTAATACCACGTACAGTATGAGAGAGTCAAGATGTTAGCAGTTGGTTCAATGCTCGAGATCAGCTTGCGTAAAGGAAGCAGGACCACATCCTTTGCCTTTAGGGATATTTCAGCCTTCGCCATGTAGCATTGCGGTGAGGACTCCCTGCTTACATGTATTGGCTCGATGGTGACGACAACAGCGACACCGATAACGGCAAATGTGGTGGCTTGCGCTCATACTTGAAGCGACCCGATCGCTATGCACGCCCATGTGTTCCGTGCAGCCATGTGCAGACAGCGTAGCTTTTACCGTTCGACTGAAAGTGCCTTCACCAAATCGCATTAATTTTTGCTTCGGATGGGGCTTTGGCATCGCACATCGCAGTAACAGCATCCCGAGGGTAAAAGCATCGACGCAGAGTAAATGCACGCGAGTGCGAAAGTGTCGATGCGCCGATGCGCTGTTCGCGCCGAGGCTTACTACCCCTCACTCTTTTAATCGCGCGCTCCCCGACAGCCCCTCGCCCGCCGGAACCTCGACCCTGCTCCTATAAGACGACCATGAAGACCTTCTCCACCCCTTCAGGCGCTCTCACGCTTGCCGCGCTGGCGAGCTGTGTGAACGCCCACGGCTACATCTCCCAGCCCAAAGCGTCGTACAAGCCCAACACCATCTACACGACGTACAACGGCCTCACTAGCGCCAGCGTGAACAAGGGCTTCGACGGTGGCGTCTACAACCACGAGCCGGAGAACAACGCCAAGCAGTTCGCGGAGCACTGGCAGGCCACGGGGTACAAGTCCCTTCGTGACATGATCGACCCCATCTCGCCCGGTTACGGCAACTCGCTCGACACGGCGACTCCGATCGACGTGAGCAGCTACAAGGAAATGTGGTGGCAGAACGACGAGTACAAAGAGGGCTTCCTCGGCTCGCACCACGTACGTATACGTACTTATCCCCTTGAGTTCGACATATTGGATCCCGCGCTGATCTTCTAATGCTACGTGTTTATATAGGGCCCCTGCGAAGGCTGGATCGACGACACCAAGGTCTTCCACTACGACGACTGCGTCGCCGAGTTCCCCTCGTACCCGGCCAAGATCCCCGTCGACTACTCGTCGTGCAAGGGTGACAAGTGCCTGTTTGTCTTCTACTGGCTGGCGGTCCACTCGCCCGAATGGCAGATCTATAGTAAGTTTTAGAGTCCCATTTACGTGTTGGTTGTGCTTCTTCTGCTAACGCTGTCACCTCCTTACTATTTATTTTTTTCAGAGCAATGCGTCCCCATCTCGAACGGAGGATCTGGCGGCGGTGGTGAGGTGGCTGGAGAGGCTTCTACCTCTGTGCAGATGACACCCGAAGCCTCCACGCCCGACGCAACTACAGCTGCGCCTCTGACATCGGACTTCACTCAGGTGGACGCGACGCCAGCCCCGGAAAGCACCCCCGCCGCTGTCTCGACGACGGGCACGACGCCTACTACTGGCTCGTGCAAGCGCCGCATGCGGAGCTAAGCGCGCTCCGAGTCGGCTAGCCCGCCTTAGTGAGCTCCGTGGCCGTACAAAACGTTCTTTCGCCTGAAGCGGCCACCAAGGCAGTGTTCATGTCTGTAATCGATTTTGTAGTTGTTGTGTCTTGTCCAATTCACTGTGCTGTTCGAATTGATGCGACTTCCACAAGCGATGCCCAAACCTTTCCTTCGCTCATATCCTCACTGTGCGGAGGCGGAGCTTGAAGCTGCACAAATGATCGAGGCTTAGCCATTTGGCGGGTACCGCATGGATACAGGTGATCATGTACGACCGACAGGTCTTCTACAAAAGCATGCAGTTTCGATGACAAAGCGGCCACCTTTGTTGATGAAGAAGCTAGACAAGCAGGCGCACGCACGAAGATAAAGACATGACCGCCATTCGTCGTTAACGCGCTGTGAATCCTTGTTGCAGGGCAAACCACGAGTACTTTCCCAACTTTGTCTCGCCCCCACAAGAAGCCTTCGACTTCCCTGACGGCAATGAAGACCTGTATCTCCTCGTCAAGTATCCTTATCGTCACACTCTTGATCTTGGAGGGATGTGCACAGGGGCACGGGTACTGCTCAAGCCTCAAGCCGGCTGAGGTGTACACGAACTACGTTGGCACCACCAGCGCCAGCATTATAATAACAAGTATTTCAACGGTGGCGTCTACAACAACGGAGTGTGTGGGCGATGCTTCTCTTCTTCTACGTGCAGACGATGTCGTTTGAAAATGAATGCAGAGTGGTCTTGTTTTGATGCACACTGATACATGTACCGTTGATGACTCTAGCACTCGGGCACTTCAGGAGGGGCTGGATTCACTTTGAAATACGACGCGCGGAACACACCCAGGCCGCCGACACTGCGCTAGCGTCGCATGCCGCTCTCGGATCTTTACGTCATCGCCGGCATGTACGTCGTAGGACGCTTCCTGCTCACTCCCGCTGGCGGCCCAGGAGACGATATCGCCACCGACAATGGCACCTCGAGCCTGAACGAAGAGAACTTCGTGCTGCTGTTGTTCACACTTGCTGCCGTCGACGCGAGGCTCCACTAGGCCGCAGGCACTCACTTCAACCCCCCCCCCCCCCCCCCCCCCCCCCCCCCCCCCCCTCCACCACTCGAGCGTCCAGCTCAAGAAATGAATGTAATTTAGTGTTGGTGAGATCGTTTCACAGTGTATAAGCCTTATTGCTGGATAGATGCCCTTGAAAGGATTCCCAGTGGAACGCGGAACGTTGAGATGGAGCTTGCTTTTCGGCGGTTCGCCGTTGTAACGACGACCAAGACCCTCGAAATGCAGCAGCATCGCACATCGCGCCACCGCTGTGTCTGTCTGCATGCACTGTGGCTTGATCAAAAAGGCTGGACTCGGATGGCGGAACGTTACATGTACTCCTCTCACCGAGCTCTGGCGATCAAACGAGCGAACTCAACAGCGCTCCTCCATCTGGTTTCGAGAAGATGGCGCCCATGAGATGGCTCGCCTCTGATCTGACCCCATATCTGTGTCGAAGCATTGCGTTCGCGCCGCTATAAAGGCCGTCGTCGAGTCGAACTCGAAGTGCTCGAAGCACGATAGAGAGAGAACGTAGAGTGCCAGTGGTACACTTCCCAGTCACAATGGTTGGCGACTCGCTGTTCGCACGCGCGGATTAACGCTGTGCCCCTCAATTCACTCCGCCCTTCCGTCCAGAGTGGCGCGCTGATCGTGGGCAAGTCCACTGCATCGCCCGATGCATATGGCACTGGTTTGGCGCAGGTTGGCACCGGTGAAGTTGAAAATCAATCAACTTAGACGCCTCACTCGTCTTTCGTGACGAAGCACGTGCCTCTACAGTACGGTAAAGCTATCAAGAGCTGCGAGCCACGTGGGGGCAGAGTACAGTAAGTATCCATACATCTCGTTAGCGTTTTGCTGTTCAAACGGTCAAGCAAAAGTCGGGCGGACTTTTCAGTCGTCGACGTGCGGCTGTTTTCCCAGCACCGCCAAAGCACTGCAACCACCTACAGTCACGGCTTAATCAGATCCAGATGGCCCTAGACGCCACCACCGTCGTAAGCCCCCGAAAGGTGCAACGGCCGGCACGCGGCGGCAGGACCATCGGCAAGAACCGCCTCGATCTCCACGACCAGCTCCTCATTCCGACATTTGCCCTCTCAGCTCCAAGCCCACCTCCTCCTCCTCCTCTTCAAGCATGAAGTTCGCTGTCGCCTCCAGTGCCGTCGCCCTCCTGGCACACTCCGTCAATGCCCACGGCTACCTCGCACAACCGGCCGCGTACTTCCCCAACGGCATCAACACCAAGTACAACGCCATCATGACCGAGTCGTGCGACCCGGCCTTCGCGGGCCTCAAGTGGAATGACAACCCGGAGGCCAACACCGCCATGTTCACCAAGTCGTTCCCCAACTCGCAGTTCAAGACGCTCCGCGCCATGATGGACACCGCCGCCCCGGACTGCGGCAACACTGCGCTGACCGGTTCGCCCGTGGACGTGAGCGCGCTGAGCTCCATGAAGTGGCAGAACGACCAGGAGCAGATGGGCTTCATCGACTCGCACCACGGTCCGTGCGAGGCCTGGATCGACGACACGCGCGTCTTCCACTCGGAAGACTGCCGCGCCGCCTACACCTCGTACCCGGCCGAGATCCCCATCGACTACTCGTCCTGTAGCGGGGAATGCACCTTCACCTTCTACTGGCTGGCGCTGCACGAGGCCAACTGGCAGGTCTACAAGCAGTGCGCACCGATCGTCAACGGAAGCGGCGGTGCAAACACCGTGCAGAGCCCCACGGCCACGACGGCGGCCCCTACTGCTACGCAGGACGTTGTGGGCACGGTTGCGCCGGCTCAAACGGATGCCCCCGCTAACGAGTACACCTCGGCTCCTGCTACCACGACTGCTGCGCCCTCGGCCTATACGGCCGCCCCCAGCACGGAGAGTCCCGTGATGACCACTACCACCTCGAACTGCAAGGCTCGTCGTCGCCGCCGGATGACCGCCAACCTGCGCTCGGCGAACTAGAAAAGTTGTGTAGTGCAGTAGACGTATATGTGACCCCCATCTCGAAGCAGCTTAGAGAAGGCGTCGAGTACGGAGATTCTAGTAACATTTGTAACCAAAACGTGATGTTTTCCAGAAGTATTGCTGTTTATCCAATAATTGTAGGCTCGACAATGAATTCTTTCAGAGTGAAGGAAGTCCAAACTTGTGTTGCCATAGCGACTCGCCTTGTCGAGTCTGCAGCTACCGCAAAATAATAGTAGTAGCTTGAACCGATATCTGTTTTCAGACTTTGCTAGAGAGCAGAGAGAGCGTAGAGAGCTCCGTGGATACATGCGAATCTCCTGTCACTCGCAGAGCTCCTTTGCCAAGGAGCACCAAGCAAAACTGTGAGCTTCGCTGCGGGGTGGTGGTGGACCACCAACACTGGTAAGTCGTACCGTCTCTAACACCGGAAATGATACGGTTGAAGTATCCATGCACTACCGTGAGGAACCAACAATCTTATATCTTGCTTATCTAGATTGTGTCAGAAAGGGTCTAGCTACATTTTTATACTGACTCATTATGCATTTCATAAACGGTGTACCTCCCACAACCTTTTCCAATTTATTCGCAGAACCTACACAGAACCGGAACTTTATCAAAACTGCCCACAAACATGTCAACCTTTATCAAAAGTGCCCACAAACGATCTGATTGGTAGAAACGCCGTCTCCATCAGATTGGAGGTTATCACAGTTGCGAACAAGCGTGGGGAGGCTGACGGCGGAGACGGAGACCACGAAGAGGCGAGGCTGGAGGTGGCGAGGCTGGAGGCGGAGACGGCGACTACAGAGGCTGGTGGCGAGGCTGGATGTGGAGAGGTTGGCAGGCTGGCAGTGAAGACGTTGGGAGGCTGGCGGTGGAGACGTTGAGAGGCTGGCGGAGGAGACGGGGAAGGCGCTGCCGCGGCGTTGACAGGTAGTGACTAGCAACTTATGAGCGCATGGGCTTAAGGAAGGTGACCGATTCGATCGATCGCCCACTCACCAGCAATCGGTACTTACTGCAGGTCACCAATGGCGCCGCCCTCAACGCTCTACCTCGCCGTGCAAGTATCATCTCGAACTCGACGTCTACTCGACATGACCGTGACGCTGATACCAGGCACCTCTTGACAGAGCAGAGTGCCTGCACTACGGCACAGGCCACTGAGGGAACGACCGTAGTGTTGGACGCCGTCTCTTGCGGCAGCAGCTTAGTGAGCGGTGTGGTTATGAGCACGAGACCGCTACGTAGCTACAGGTACACCTTGGCCAAGAAAATGAATCAACAAATTCATACCTAGTAGCAAGTGACTACTGAAAATTGAATATATTATTTATCGTTTGAATACTGCACGGTGTCCTCTCTCAATCTTCTTCTCAGCATGTAAACGTTATCTCGTTGCGCATGTTGCGAAGAGCTTCAAATGGACAACCTCCTACAAGATAAATACCTGGGACGATCTCACTTCCAGCTTCGGCCTCTCCTAGACCTTTGTTAGGGCACGTAGCGATATTGTGCCGCTCAGTTTTCCCGCATCCGCTACAGCGATAGTCCTGGCGTTTCTTCGCGACAGCACCTACTATCTGCTGGCTAATACCTGTTATAAAGTCATCGTCCGAGCCACCGTCTTCCGAGACAGCGTCCACGTTATCATGAAGAGTATCTGCCTGCTGTGAAAGAGTGCGCCGCTGGTTTGGGGCCTCTCCTCTGCTGAGAAAGCGCTTCGGAAGTTTCGCCTTATCACGGGAGGGTTTTTTGGCCGTAGATACTCTCTGTTGCTTGTACATTGGAGGCGGAAGAATATTATCCACTGCCGCCAAATCATTCCGCAGCGGGATGTCGATCAACGTAACTTCGAAAGCCCGTGTGTAAGCTGCAACCTTGTAGCAGTCGGCGAACAAATCGACTGCAGCCACTTCGATTTTTTTCTTCTTGTTCTGTTTCTTCAGAGCTGCTAGCAAGTGACGACAAGGAATACCCAAATGCTCTCTGGTGATGCAGCGAATGCAAGTCCTTCTAGCGATATCTACCTTGTGCGTTCGAGCTAGTTTGGCAGGTATTTGAACAGAGGTGTTCTCGTTGGATGCGTTGGCTTTCTGCAAGCGGATACAGTCTTCGACGTAGAAATTAGTCTGCGACGCCTCCGTTACTGAACAACCAGCCGAACGCGCAACTTCCTTGTCGAGCAGAACTTTGGTTTTGGGTGTAACGTTTGCGTCCACCTCCTTCCAGCTCTCCAGCAGCTTTTTTTTATTGGCAATGCTTTCGACCGCGCGTTCACAAAAGGTGACGAACGTCAAGAGGACTTCGCTAAGTCGAGTATCGCTCCATATCAAGGCGTGGTTCTCTCCTTCTGTGGC
>JAIKVE010001688.1:0-10745 GCA_024679115.1 Phytophthora pistaciae
GAAGACGGGAGGTCTTTGTGGTTCAGAGAAATTTCGGGACTGAGTCCTTACCCTATCCTATGCCCTAGCTACTGGCTCTTCCGTACTACTGCTTGCTAAGCCTATCGCTCACAGCTCTCCGAAGAGTCCGCGTATCCATGGGGTCGGACATGGGTGCAGACAAAAATCTGTTTCAACATCGTGTCATTCCCCTAGAACCTCGGAGAAGACGGGAGGTCTTTGTGGTTCAGAGAAATTTCGGGACTGAGTCCTTACCCTATCCTATGCCCTAGCTACTGGCTCTTCCGTACTACTGCTTGCTAAGCCTATCGCTCCGTGCCTATCCCTACTTCTGTCGTGCTTGCACTACCCTCCTTCAAACTGATTTACGTGGCGTAATCAAGATCTTACCTCGGCGCGTTTTGCAGAGACGGGGCGCTGGTCGACTCGTCGGATGATTACGCGTCGAGTTGGACTCTGTCACCGTGTCTCACGTCCCATCACCCGCGTCGACTTTTCCCGTCGATCTCTGCCGCGCATCGCCCCCATCAACCGCGTCGCGTTCCATTAGCTGCGCCGAGTTCCATCCTCCGCGCCGAGTTCCATCCTTCGCGTCAGTCGGCTTCCATCTCGGCGCCTTCTTTCACTGGCGTCGACGTACCCGCTTCCTCGCGGGGCACTACACCACACCAGCGGCTCGGACGACCGTCCTAAACGCTTCAGCACGCGGCGATCCACGAGACTCAGAGTAGCGCCAGTATCAGCTAGCATTTGAGACGGTAAGCAGCCAATATAGCCACTCGAGAGAGCCTCAAAGTTGCCAACAGCACACACCACCCGGCGTCCGTCTTCAACGGCGCGATACACGTCACACTCATCTCCATCTTCATCACAGAGTCCAAATCCGTTCGGCAGATTGACCGTAACAACATCCACGAGACCGGCCCTTGGCAACGGTGTCCGAGCAGGACGCTCGCACCGTACCACCTCAACGTAATGAGAAATGTCCTCTTCACGCTCAAGGTAGAACTCCACGTCTCCCAGTACTTCAGCATACGGCTTGTACAACGACGAAAAGTCAAAGCAGCCCTTCTTCTCAGGCTGACGGCGACGGCGACCCCTAGTACTAGGCGTCCTCGACCGTCCCGTACGGTCACACAGTTTCGTCCACACTTGACCAGCGTTCTCCTCGAAATACGACTTGATCCACGGTTTCAACCGATTCCAGCAATCTCCCCTCGGACCATACTGCTTCACAACACGGTTGGCGTGCTCGCGTAGCCGTTCCCAATCGGGATCAGGCACCTTGTCACGCAGAGGGGGCCACCTGACCGCTCCGAGGCCTCCCCCACCGTTCCACTTGACGCAACTTGTTCACCATAGACGACATTCGCCACTGGAGTCTGGAAGTCTCGGTTCGCACGCTTGGCTTCCTCCGACTTCTCCAGCATATCACCGTACCAATCTTGCCAGTACTCACGCGTTCCAAAGACCTCCAGAGAGATACCCAAGAAGCGAGCCAGCTCTTCCGCGGACGGATCGGTCTGGGCCTCAGCGTTCTTCTTGACACGCTTCAGCAACTCGACCTCGTCCAGCGGATACAACCGGTCCTCGAGATCCTTGTCGTACTCCTCCGGCTCGGCGGCGACATCCGTTTCAGCAAGAACAGACGTCTCCTGCCCGGGCGCACAGCCTCCCATAGCATCCAGCTTTTCGTCCGTAAACAAACGGTCATACCCCGAGACTGTCTTGGTCTCGACCGTGCCAGTCTCGGCCGTCTTGGCCTCGACCGTACCGTTCACCTTCCCGTCCTCGGCTAGAACGGTCTCTTCATCCGTCCACGCCGCGAACTGGCAGTCCGACACGTCGTATTCTTCGTCTTCCCACACCTCCGGGCGCGCCACCACTTTATCCGGCGACGTCATCTCGACCACCGCCTCCGTTCTTCGCGCGTCACAGCATGAGGCTCCGACACAGTGCAATCCTCAGACCGCCCCGTGACCGTTGTCACCCCACCGTTCTCGATCCCATCACACCGTTCAGGACTCGCAGCGACCAGGTATTCGTAGACCACTTCGACTTCCTTGCCTTCGACGTCCGCAACCAAACCTTCTCCTTCTTCATCCGTCCCCACAATCTTGAACCCGACCTTCTTTTCTTGTTTTTCTTTTCAGCAGATGCAGCTTCACGCACGGCAGACACCGGTCTGGTCTGCGCCCTCGATGCATCCACACAAACATCAACGGTGGTCACCGTTCCGCCTTCAACTTCACGGTCGCGATCACCACCACTCGAGCCATTTACTAGACAAGAGGAAGGAGTGACTCTCTCCTCTCCTTCCTCCCGCCCTCGTCATTGGTTCGAAGCGGTTGGCACATATTCGGTCCTCAGACCCCAGGCTGCCCCACGGAGTGCCACGATGCTCGGGCACACGCTGACATGGTGACCATCTTCCTCGCAGAACGCACACTTGGCAACACCACGACCACCATTCCGGCCGGCCGTTCCAGGGCCGCGCGGGTAGTTGCTGGGTCCTTCTTCGCACTCCACAGCAATATGACCGTAAACGCCACAGTTGTGGCACGTCATGGACTGACGGCGACAGGTCTCTCGCGAGTGGCCCACGTAGCCACGCCGTCTGCACACAGGAGCACCCTCTTGTATTCGACTGTCAGCTCCCATACGGATTCCTCGGACCGGTCGACCGTTCCCACGAGTTCCTTGACCGTTCACTCCGGCGGCAGGATTCGAGGTCGTAGCCGAAACATTAGGCATGCGGTTCCGCGGCGAGCGCGGAGGCTGTCAGCGGCTCTGCATCATCTGCTGCTGCTGCGTCATGAACGCCGTCATCGTCTCGGCAAGCGCACCCACGGCCGCCATCGGATCGCTCGCGGGAGAGGCATCGCTCCCACTCGACTTCTTCTCGTCTTGGAACTCGTCGTCTTCTTCAATGGGACGTGGCATCTCCTTAGCCAGTAGCCACTCACATGTTTCCGGGATGTCGCGCGCCGGTCCCGAGTCGAGACACGCCAATATGCGCTTGTTCCGAAGTCCGCGACGGAACAGCTGATATCTCATCTTCCTGTTCGGATAGTCCAACGAGTCACAGAGATCCGTCACACGGTCACCCCACTCCTCAGCGGATTCGCCACGCTCACGGTGAGCGGACTGCAACCGTTCCCAGAGCTGGTCAGCCGTTCTGCTGATAAACAGGTTGTGGAATCGGACCTTCAAAGTCGCGAACGTCTTCATAGTCGAGTTGTTCCACCACCCTTCAGCTTTGGAGCCCTTGATCCGTTGTCGGAACACCAACAGCCGAGACTGATCTGGGAGGTGACTGGTGTGAGCTTCGAACAGCTCCCAGAAGTCACGCGCCTTGTCCATGCTGGCCGTGTCCGAGTAGAAAGCAGGTAGGACCTTGATCGCATTAGAGACCACAGACGACGAGTTACGGTCGTTCCGAACGGTCGGGTTGCTCATGGGGGCACGGTAGCTACGGAAGAATTTTCTTTCATCCCAAAACGTACCCAAAGCCCCCTAACCCCCCCCCCCCCCCAAAAAAAAAAAAAAAAAATGGGGGGATTTCAATAAATTATTTTTGCTAGACCCCGAAAAGTAAATAATAACTACCCAAACTGCCCCCAAAAGCTAAAACTGAAGTCATTAATTATTAGGTTCACAGCAACTAAAATGATCCCATCACAGGAGCATCCAAGGATGGGTGCGGTATAACTAAGCTAGATCAACGACATCAAAAACAGCATTACAAATTGAAGGGAAATTGTGGACTCCCCAAAAATATTTTGGGGACAGTATGTCTCAAGTTCTTATGTGTATGTTCCCCCAAAAAAATATGAATAGCTCGGCTTCATGTTCTTACCCTACTCAAAACATCGAGCCACCTCTACCGTTTAGTTATAAGCGGCAAGAACGAAGCTCAGTTGTGAATTTTCTTGCGTGTCTTGTTTACATTCCGCCGCCATGAACGACGAAGACGGCTACATGTACCACTACAAGGACCACTATAAGGACACTCGCTACTACGTGTGCAGTGACTACACCAACTCTGGGTGCAAGGCGCGACTGATTGTGAAGGGTTCCGGCAAGATCAAGAAGAAGAGCAAGCATGCGTGCGCTACTCGAGCTGAACTCCAAGAATGCGATGTGCAAGAAGAGATGCGCAAGATGGTTGAGCTTCGTTGTGTGGCTCACCAACACGAATTGCCTGGTCGTATCTGGAGGGATGTGCGGGATGTCATCATCGCTGAGTATGGTGACGTGGGCGGCCTAAACTTTCTCAAGAAGAGCTCATCAACCGGGTCAGAGACGCAGCCACCGGTGGGGGCGCTCTGAAAGCCATTGAGACGGCACCCGTTCGCTGTGTGTCGGTTGATGACAAGCGGGATTTCTTGCAGTTCAACGTGGGCTACTCAATGACGACAAGTACTGCCGGGTTGTGGGATTTGGTCATCCCGACGCTCCTCCTGTATGAAGGTGTCAGCCTGTTTGTCGATGCCACGTTCAAGATAACTCCCAGCCCGTTCAAGCAAACCGTGATAATCATGGTTCACGACCGCGCGCACAATATGTACGTGCCATGCTTCTGGGTCCTGAGTGAGTCAAAGGATCACTGGTCTTACAAGCACATCTTGAGATGGGTGCAAATCCAATGCAAGATGAAGTGCAAGCCCAAGGCAGCTGTCTGTGACTTCGAGTAGGCTCTGCATGTCGCTGTAAGGGACCAGTTCAGCGACTCCGACTTGATCGGCTGCCTTTTTCATTGGAAACAAGCCACTCGTCGGAAGCTGATTGCACTGCTATTTCCTACTGATGATATTAAGAAGGTCATAACCCCCGGATGTCTGGACGTGCTAACGGTAGTGCCGGAGAAGCAGCTTCGCAAAAAAGGCATCTCTTACGTCGTGCGTCGCATTAAGCGCGTTGTCAACGTCACGGCTCACAAGGCCAAGTGGGATGACTTTTGGTCCTACTTCTCAAGCACATGGATGGGGCTGTATCCGATTTCCAGCTGGAATATCTCTGCGATGGTTCGGGATAACGTCGACATTGTCAACCGGACGAATAACCCGCTCGAACCGTACAATTGGACGCTAGCCGACGCAATTGGTACGGCTCATCCAAGTCTACTACATTTTGTGGAGGTCATCAAGCAAGAGGCGGCGCGGTTTTTGAAGATGCAAAGTGACATTCGCATGAAACGGGCCGATCCTCCGAGCCACCCTGCCGCCATCGAGCACCCTGCGGTCCCAAGATTTCGCTAGGCTAAGTTTGCTTAGTAAGATTTACTGAGGTACAGAACACATAACCCAGTCAATTCACAACTTTTCCCACAACTTTTAGCTTACTGTAGTGATTCAGATGTGTTGTTGAACAAGTATCCTAGGATCGGCAGTAATAAATTCGTGCGAAATACTTTTGGGGACTTATTTTTGGGGACTCGTTTTTGGGGACTAAGTAAAACCAGGGTAGCGCTCCTTAATTTTCTAGAAAACGTTTTGGGGATTTTAGGGGACTTTGGGCACGTTTTGGGGATGAAGAAATGGACGCCGTAGCTACCGTTCCGAGCTTGAGTAGGCATCGGCCGCCCGTTCGTCGAGGCACTCACCGCAGTTCTGACAGGTGCTTTGTTGTGCACGACTGTCTTCACCGGTCCCGTCGGTTGGGTCTTCACCGGTCTCGCAGGTTGGGACTTCACTATAGGCTCCACTTTCACCTTTCGTTCCATCTTCACCGTGGGCTTAGGCACCGTTCCCCAGCCACCGTAGCTTCTTTGCTGGGCACCGACGCTCCAGCCAAATACAGGACCTCCAGGCAGACGCTTCTCCGTCCCCGTGTACATCGGGACGCAGCCACTCCGGGTCCTCTGCTGCTGCACTTCTTCAGGTTCTTCTTTCACGTAGTCCGTGTAGTAGGACGGTTCGTACTCCGCGAGTTCACTGTAGCTGAAGTCTTCCGCCGACCAGTACTGTTCCGTTTCCTCGGCGTCCTCACCGTCTTCCTCGACCGTTTGCACAGCCTCGGGGCCCGGCGACGGAGCCATCTTCATCTCGAGCTCTTGTTCTGCTTGAGCTCCGACCGCCTCACCGTGTTCATCTGCGGTCTTGTGTTCATCATCGTCTTCATCGGCCCAAAGAGCCTCCATCGTTTCTTGGCGAAGCTTGTCGCGACCAGCGGCAGTAGCTACCTGCGCCGTCGCCCCCGTTCCGCTCGCATCACCGGACGATCGAGGGCGTCGCTGCAACAGCAGCGCCGACGTGGTCCCACCGTGCTGCAATCGCCGCAACCGTTCCGCTTCCAACCGTGCCACTTCATCTTGCACGGTCCGTTGATCTCCATTCTCTCCTTGCTCTCCAACAACCGTCATCTTCTTTGGAAGGTCTTCTTCACTCGACCTTCAGCACGCGATCTTCTTCACTCGAACGCGCGAAACAAACTCCAAACTCCAATCTCCAAACTTCAAACTTCCAGACTTCAAACTACTTCAGGCTCCGAGCGAGCCGACCAGAATTACCGGCGGAACCGAGCGTTCCGTTCACCGCTGACTTGACCGTGACCTTGACCGTTAAGGGCTTCGAGCGAGCCGACCGTTTACGTCTTGACCTTGACCAGTGGGGGTACTTCGCGTACCGTTCTCCAATCCCACAGCGGCGCCGAGCGCACCGTTCACACGACACAATTCCAGATCCAGACCGTTCACGCGTCCGAGGCGAAGACGGGGACTCCAGGCAGACTCCCGAAGACCAGACGAAGCTCCACCGACGCGAGGACTTGACCCGTACTGCCGTCGTTCAGGCTTCACAACGAAGACCGTACCCTGCTTCTCCACCACCTGTCGCGAGTGCCCTGGATGGGACGGTCAAGCGTTGTATGGAGGCTAGAACGCTTAGGCAGTAGAACACAGAGCGAGAAACAAAGCTAATATGCAAAAGCAATTAACTTGTTCTCTCCAGTGCATATTCACGACTGACCCTACTTCCTTACCGCGCACGGAGCCTGACGGCTCGTGCTTCCTTCTTCTTTCAGCTCTCTGTCGGCTCACGTGCCGACTTCAACACGTCACCGGCTCACCTGGCTCTCGTCTCACCTTCGTCCTTGGCTCACCTCACAGCTCACGTCTCGAGCCACGCGGTGCACGTGACCTCCGTCCTGCCCTTCGCGTCACTGCTTCCATCGCAGCCGTGCGCGCCACCTAACCGACGCGTCGCCAGTCAGCGCCTCTCCGAAATGGATGACTGCCCGCTCATCGCATCGTCCAACAGCTGATCCTCCAGAAGTCGATCGCTGGTCAAACGGTCGTCCGTGCAGTAGGAACGGAGGTGACCGTTCCTACTCGAGACAGTAGCGTGAAGGGATCTGCGTGATATTAAGTCACTGAGGCTTGTCTTCGCTCGGAGGCGCCTCGACGTTTCCAGCTCCCACGTCGTGCACCGCAGACACCGACCCGATGCCACCAAATGAGACTGGGGAGTTGCGCTCGTCGCGGTTTTCGTCAGTCTTGGGGGTATCAACACCACAACCTCCACCGACTATACTTCAAGCAGGCTGCTTGTCGCTGCCTGCACCGGACAGGGAGGGAGGGACACGACCACCGATGCTATCACTACCGTGCCATGAACCTTAGCCAGTCTAGATGGCCTCATCGTGCGGTGCATCGTCATGATCTCCACTCTCAATTTGAAGTTCACGTGGGCCGCTCTTGTAATAGTCAGCTGGACCGCGTCACCCTGCAAAGACTTATCCCTCCGAAGCGGGTCGTTGTCTGGCTACGGCTCCGTTTGCGTCGTTCTCATTTTGTCAGCGTGCCACCATCAGATTCATGAGCGGTATGAAGAAGAGCTGACAGCAGACGTAGCCGCAGCCGGTTTGCACTTGACGCACACGATAGGACTGGATAGTGAGTAGTTGGCTTTCACAGAGCTGGAGCGTTCGCCCATTGTGAACCACAACTTGTGCTGCTGCTGAAAGATAATTAGCCGTTAGTTTGTTGTGAGATAACACAACTTCCTACTCCGATGAGCATACCGGCATGCCTTTGTTTGAATCGTAGTGCCAGTAAGTTTTTTTTTTCCGTAACGTCACTGGAAGTAGCTACTGTATTCAGAGTATTGCCGAGTCCTGCTCACAAGTCACGAGCAAGATCGAGTCTCCTACGCCAAAGCAGAGGCCAATTGAACTGCTTACGTGCTGTCTTGACGACTGCTCGTCGTAAGGAAGTGTAGCTCAACGATTTCGCTTTACGCACGCAATGGCATCAGTTTATTGTGATAATGATGTGTTCTGAGCTTATGCTGTAATAATGCACTGCTGATCTGGCATTTTGATTTCATAGCCCCTTATCGTTTGCCGTACAGGGAAGGCTGACTGCATTCAGTAAACGCGCGGGCAAAGCAAGCAAGCAAGGCGACTACTGCAGGGAGCCTAGTCACTCAGTAAGTACAACGAGGAGGAGAAGACGAAGGCAAGTGCCTCGGCAAACGAGGGTGAAGGGCGAAGACTGCGCTGCGCAGTCTGCGCACAACACGCTGTGGATATGGCGCACGCTGACAGTAAGTATTACAGTCCGGCAACAATCAGAGTGCTCGAAGCCTTTTAACCAAGGGTTGGCGGAGGACTTGACGTAAAGCTTACGTCAAACTTTGACGTTGACGGTCAAAGTAAAGGCAACTAATTGAACCTCTAATGCATACACTCCATCCCATAATACACGTGCTTTAATGTAATTTTACAGTGCAATTTGGAGGGTAGCGGATGCTGGTGGACGTGTTCCTCATCCGGTTTGGCGGATGGCGGAATCCGCTGAAAGCTTCTCAATTGGCGGATTGCTCAATCCGACGGAATCAAACAGCGGAACTGAGGAACACACCCTTGGTCTTCAGTATAACGGTTGCTATCCGCCAGGTAGCAAGGCGGCATAAGATATATTCTCGCGGATAGCATATAGCGATAGCCCCCCAAAAAGGCATTTGGAACTTCAGTATAGTACGGTGTAGACTGCTTAATGCCGCAGCTTCGCTTACCGATGCAGGGCAGAGGCGCGGTGGAATACATATTGGGGCAAAAAAAAAAAAAAACAATAAAATAAAATACCAATCACAGCATCATACAGTGAAACACAGAACAGCAAACACAACAGACCACATAATAAGCACAAATACAAATTAACTGCAAAGGCAATACCACAAAATAATACTCAGCAACTACCATGAAGCACAAAATCTACTATAGCAAATACAACAAAATAGAATCCAAACGAAGCGGTGCGTCACCCCAGCGCGCCGTTAGGCTATACGAACTACATGTACGTCCGCCGGGATCCATGGGCCCGGGTAAGCTGTATCGTGAAAGCTCTATGTACCGGTATACTGCAGCAGATTCGGGTTTATTAATAATATTGTGCGATGGTTGCTAGAATGTCGTTCGATGACAAACTCGCCTGAGCCGCCTAACACAGTTCTTCGAACTGCGAACTGGTAGAGCACGTGCAACCGCAGTAAACACCCCACAGCCAGTTTCCGACTTTGACATCGATAGAGCATTTCACGCATCTTTCTTCGAGGAAAGCAATTCGCAGTTCGAAAAAACGTCGTTGGCAGGCGCGTGTATCATCGAGCGATATTCTTGCGACTGTCGCACGATATTACCAGTTCAACTTGCGCCTTCGATCGCGAAAGCAATACATTGCCGTGCCAGCGAGCCTCTGCATATAGTGCTCGTGCACGAGACGCCCGGATTCTGAGCTCACCACCCTATCATCATTGCCAGCGAGGCCGTACTGTCGACCCATAAGAGCCAAGCTTGTTTACTTCCTTGGGTGAGTGTTCTCTTAAAATTTATTTCAGAGCTAAGCATAAACACCAGGTAATTTGTATGAATTAATACCAGAGAAACTTCATAAATTACCTGAATGTTACCTGTGTCGTCGCCCCCTCCGCTTATGTACGGTCTTGAGGTTGCATGAAAGTATCTTGAAGAGCTTCAACAACCTATCTTCAACCATACATCAGTCGCAGAGATCTGGCTTATCGCAGAGCGAGAGCCCTGCCGGGCAACTTGCAATTTTTTGCCACGAAGGCGCTACATCAAGATTTGAAAACCTACCACCAATTTTCATGCTATACTATTCTCGCCTACCCCACGCTTATATTTTTTTTATCAATAGGTAGCACAAAGGAAGTCTCCCAGACCAAAGCTTCGCCTCTAGTAAACGGTCAAGACGAAGCGATTTTTTCTTGTTTTCTTGGCCGCAAGCCTATTGGCTACAATTTGCATGTTAAAGTGGAGCGATTTAGACCAATCCAGAGCAGCTTTCACTGAAGCGCCAGACGTTGCGGTCAGTCTGCAAGTTGCTGCCAAGAGCTCAAGAGCCCACCAGCATTGGTTGGGAGCAGCAATGAAAAGCAAGCTGGAGTGCGCTGACGTGGTCGGAGGACAACTCATCCTTGTGAAGGTCTCGGAGCTTATGTGCCTGGACGACGTCGCGACTGCAATCCTAGCCAAGGTCCCTAGCCAGAAAGGTGACACAGTGCGGTTTTTTCGCCAAGGACGTGCGCGGCGTGTGGTTGAAGGACAACGACGCAGAGTATCGACAGATGGAGAGGAAACGAGAGATTCCAGCCAGGATCAAGCCGGTGATGGAGAGGCCATTGTGGCATAGCGATTTCTGAGCCTGGAGGTCAGTGACTGCAGCAGGTCCGGTCTAAGAAGTGTACACCCGCCACCGACTCGGGAGTTTCGGCAAAGTACGG
>JAIKVE010001689.1:0-10738 GCA_024679115.1 Phytophthora pistaciae
GGAGAGAAGCCGCGCGGCAGGCGCCGTGGCTGTGGCTGGCTGGCTGGCAGCAGGCAGCAGCCGCGAGGAATCAAGCCTTGGACAGTGCTGCGCGTGGCCCAGAAAAGGCGAGGAAGACAGGAGCATACACTTGCGCGTGACAAGCTGCGCGAAAGTCTTTCGCGTCCCATACCCGAGATTTTTGGCGACAGCGTATCATCCATCATACAGCACGACTCGAATATATGTACAACCATTGTCATCGGTACGCACGCGCAGCTTACAATGAAGCAGAATATTGTTTTACATGTAATCTGTAAATGCAGGCTCCGCGTAATTGTAATCTTCCGTGTCGGTTGAGATTCACTGCTGCACCTTGCTGGATTAACTTTGTTTTCCTGCTTGAGCTGCTCACCGCGGCAGCGTTTACGTCTGCTCCAGCCATCGCTCGCCTCGTTTCTGAGCCAGCACTGATTTACATCCGCAGTCTCTGCACTTTGCAGGACGGCGGCGGCGGATGCGCGCGACTGAAGATGCTGCTCACCGCCGCTGGTGGCGGCCGGGAACGCGGTCCAAGCTCGGATGAGATGGAAACCTCAGCTACCGGCGTGACGAACACGCAATACGGTACCACAGCAACGTGGCGCAGCGCTGCTTGGGCGTGTTGACACACGAACCCAGAAGTGCACAACTCGGGATCGGGTGGCTGTATCCACCGCGGCTCGAAAAGCTTGGTGAGCTGCCACAAGTGGCTACACTTGCCGGAGCTCCGTTCTGATGAGTCAAAGCCCGGGCACACCCATCCTGAGTTTTGTGCGCGAAGCAGGCGACAAGAATCAGCAGCGTGAGAGTGTTGAAGCAGGCGGCGGCATGCACGACGCAATGTAGCGAGCGCTCCAGTCGCGAGCGCGCAACTACATTGACGGAATACCATGCATGTCAAAAATCAGCGGCGACTCGTTTGATTAGCTGCGTGCCTGCCAGTCGATGCTCCGAAGGGTGGACCTCGAACAGGCAGGAGAATGCGCGGACGCGGCAGCGGCTTCGCAGAGAGGTCGGTCGTGGAGATGTTGCTGAGCTGACATCGAGCAACGAATCTCCGTGGTGAGCGTTGAACCCGGACAGGCGTCTTGATGCACACGGTTTGCTAAGCCAGCGATCGTACATGAAGAGTTCTTGG
Organism: Phytophthora pistaciae; assembly: GCA_024679115.1. Classification (NCBI taxonomy): domain Eukaryota; phylum Oomycota; class Peronosporomycetes; order Peronosporales; family Peronosporaceae; genus Phytophthora; species Phytophthora pistaciae. The sequence continues at coordinate 1,160 of JAIKVE010001689.1, forward strand.
TTCGCGCTGTGTCGAATTGAGAACAGCAAGAAGAAATCCAACCCGTTAATCATAGTACAGTGTGGCAAGTAATGTATCCACAAACTGTGACATCGCTTTGGCGCTTCGATATGTTTAGTCCGTGCCTCACGTTGAACAAATGCGAGAAGTTATTCCCAGACGGCACTTCCGGATTTCAAAAACAGAAAATCGTGGGTGGCTACAGTACATACCCTACCGGACGGTGGCTTGAGCTCAAAAATTCACAAGGAGAGGATTGGCGAACTGAGCTTCTTGATAAACTGAGTTGTGGGTCTGTAAATGCCGGGAGGTGATATCGACAGCGGGGGGATTCCTCTTGCTCTTGAGGATGGAAGGGGGATTAGAAGTTCGGCTACATGGCCAGTAACTCAATACACCTCAACGTTAAATTAAAAAAAAAAATACAGCGGGGGGCCCACTATACAATAAAAACGATGCGAGTTTTAACATGTGAGGCAACTTGCCAGTCTATTTTGGGAAGCAACGTTTCGCCACCGTCCTGATTGTATTGTGAATTCTGGCCAATAGGGGGTTTCAGTTAATAATTTCTGCAAACGATGAGACCAAGGAATGAGGCTCATTCCTTCAAGGAATAAGCCTCCGGAGGCTCATTCCTCGGGCTCATTCCTTCCGAAAGCCTCATTCCTTGGTCGCAACAAAACCCCTTTTAAACGGATTCACATCGGTTTCATCAGGTTATTGATTACTAACAGAAACACTCCGTACGCAAAAGGAAACCACGCAGTCTCGAAAGCAAGCGAAGAACTCCACGTAAGGTAGGCGAGGATGGCTCTAAAGAAGAAGGCCGCGCCAAAGAAGACCAAGCAGAAGAAGGCCTCGCGCGTGAAGGCCCAGCAGGCAAACGCTCCAGCGAAGAAGGCATCTAAGAAGACAAATGACTCGCGGAAATCGGCCCCATCGAAGGTATCCAAGCCCAAGCAAACTCAGCAGATGCAGCAGAAGTCCAAGCAGCCAACCTCACAGCCTAAGACGCCAGCAGCAGTACAAGCTATGCGTCGTGCGGAGGCAGAGCTGCTGGAGGAGTCAGAGGAGATGGAGGAGTCGTCGGAGGACCAGCCGCGCGAGTCGGAGGAGCTCTCCGAGGACTGGGAGCTGGCTGGCGAGCTGGAGCAGACGAACGAAGACGTCTCTGGAGAGACGGAGACGCGGGTGCCGAGCAAGTACGCGCACACGACGCGTGTCCAACTCGATGGGATGATCCGCTGGATGGAGAAGCCAAGCAATCGCGCCATCTACCTTGGCGAGTCAACAGCTGGAAAGGGCATGGCTCATGGAGCTGGTGTGACTAAGCTGTCTGGTTTTGCTAGCATGGCGGAGTATGTTCACAACTACGCGATGAAGAACGATCCTGCGGACCCACGACACACGAGCAAATGGGACAAGAAGACCTGCCAGAGTCGACGGAACTCGCAGTTCAAGCGCTACAAAGCTACCCGTGAGCGCGTGATGAAACAGACTGGGCTCAGGATAACCGAATAGATGATGATGCGTGGCGTCCGCGTTGAAGATTTGATTGAGAAGGCATGCCCATTTTACGAGGGAATGGATGCAATGTTTTGGGAGCAGGCAAACGTCGAGCCAGTCGCTCAAATGTATGAGCCGGTCCTCAGTGACGATGAAGAGATGAGTGTAGTTGGAACAGCGGATGGATTAAATTGTCAGCAGTCCGGAGAGAATGCACGCGATCCAGACGATCATGACTTTCGTTTTCCTGATTATCGTGATCGGTTCGAGGGTGGCAATGCCAGCAATAGTGATGATATTGTGGGTTCTACTCATAATTTCCACCGGCGGTTCTTCGAATCGCCGGCCCCAATCGCCGGCCAATCGCCGGGGCCACTAGGATTGGTTATAGGCCTCCGATTAAGTACGAATCCAGCTTGACATGTGGGCACGAGGACCATATGGTTTGGGCCCGGCGATTGGGCAAATGACTTGAGTTTTGTATCTGGCGATTGGTGTGGTGTCTCCAAACCGCCGCGATTTGGAAAAGTTGGCCGAAATTGGCAATACTATCTTCAGCCTCAGTAGAGTAAATGCAAATGACAGGACCGCCGCTACAGGCAATGAAAACCAATGTCCGAGCCCCGTCCGCACCGGCCGCAGTGATGGGTTACCTGAAAGCCTGAGCAGCCCAAAGGGAGGTTCTGAGCGCAATGCTCCAGCAACTCGGCTCCCCCTCAGCGAGTTGCTTAACGCTAGCAATCGACCCCGTTTATCCTGGGCCCCGACGGCGAATAGGCAGCTGCTACCAACAACGACTAGTTCACCGAGACACCACAGCCGTGAACATGAAGACTCTGACTCTAACGTGTCTTCGGGTCGAGATACAAGGGATGCACGCCCGCTATCGAGGTCGACGACGACGCGAGCTGCGTCGACAAGAGCTGCCACCGCCACGGCTAATGTTGCTGCGACTTCAGCCTCCACAAAGGCGGCCGCTGCTGTGAAGGCTGCCGCAGCCAAAGCTGCTGCTGCTAAAGGCGCGGAAAAGGCTCAGGCTTTGAAGCAAAAAGATTTTGGCTCGGTGTTTGCTGTGGAGTCGGAGAAAACGAGGCGCTCTGCTGAAAAGCGAGCAAAACTGACTATTGCTTCCCAGGAAAAGCAGTTTGAAGCAACGATGGCGTTTAAGCAGAAGGAGCTGGAGGAACAAGCAGAGGCACGGCGCCAAGCAAAACTGGAGCGTGAAGAAGAGCGTCAACAAAAACGTCAAGAAAAACGAGATGAAGAACGTCGTAAGATGGTGGTTGAGCTGATTATTGCTGGAAAATCCCGTGAGGAAGTGGCGGAGCTTGTGGATCACTACTTGCCTAGCTACGAAGCAACGCAGTCGTGATGCGCTCACGTTTTTCTTTTGCTGCCTTGCCGTCGGAAGCAGAGTTGATATCAGTGTCGTCGTCGTCTTCATCATCGAGAGCCGCGTCGTCCCACTCGTCGAAGAGCGCGATGCCGATGTTGTGAAGCATGGCACAGGCCAAGATGTGGTTGTTCACGTGACGAAAATCTTTCTTTCGGTTGATCTGCGTGCGAATTCCCTTAAGCGACATCCAGCGGTTCTTATAAAGCCCAATGCAGTTCTCGTTTATGACGCGTGCCGATGAAATAACTTCGTTGTAGAATGCGTTCTCAGCTTTTAGAGCTGCCGGCAGCTTGTACGGTGTTATCAGGTGTGTGCTAAGGGTATAGCCTGTGTCGCCAACTAGATACTGGTCACCCGAGAAGCATCGATCTGGATGCTGAGCTAGAGAGGTCTTCGAAAACACCGTCGAGTCACAGCAAGACCCCGGCCAGCCCGTGAACGCGTGCAGAATCACCTTGTCCTCGTTGCACACGATCTGAACGTTGAAGCTGTAGCGACACTTACGGTTGTGTGCAACGCACCGTTGATGTGTGGCTTTTGGTCCAGTATCACGTGCGTTCCATCCACAAAGCCCACGACACCTTCTATAAGCCCGAAACGCTCTTCATGAAACGCAGACGACTCAATGCGCTTCTGACGACTTGGCCACGCGACGAAACTTGTGTAGTACCGCAGCAGAGCTTTCTGCACTCGGCGAACGTATGTTGAAACGGTATCAGCGCCGATACCATAGTTCCTAACAAAGTGAGTGACCGCGTTCCCATTCCCGTAAGCCCCGTACCATTCGAGCGTCACTGCAAGTTATATGGCCACGTCACGTTGCGGTCTTTTCGTGCTGTTGGGCTTCGGCTGGAAGATCACGTCGTCGCGTATCAGGTCGAGTAGCACGTTGAAGGTGTTTTTCGAGACGCGGGTAAATGTGCGGAACTCCGCATCTCCAAGCGTGTGCAGCAAGCGCTGATGAGCCGTTGATCGCACAACATTCTTGCGCGGCACAGAGTAGCGCACGGAGTCCAACGCATACCGCAGTTTCACGAGATCGGGCAGGACGTCGTCTTCTGCTGCGTCTACTTCGTCGTGCCCCGCGCGACTCGCCTCCAGTAGCTGCTGCGCCATTGCTAGCTGGAAGATGGTGACCGACACGCCGCGCTTCAGCTTCTTGAAGTCGGAAGGGGGCATTTTGCCTGCAAATATTCAGTATAAGAGTGGGATTCTCCAGAAGCTGAGCTGTGATGCTGGAAAGATTCGTGCTGCTAATTTTAACTGAAACCCCCATGAAAATCATTCCTTGGATTTGTGCAGTTTTCTGCCGACTCATTCCTTGAAGAAATGATTAACTGAAACCCCCTAATATTGCCGATTCGGGTCGGTTTACCATATGTGTTGAAATCGCTGAATACAAATTTCAAGTCTTTTGGAATCGACCGAGACGGCCTCAGCGACTTCTTATTTCGTACTTTATTGCGTACATAGTAAACTCAAGTCAAATCAAAATCTCGGGCGGTTTGCTGGCGATTTGGCTCGGTCGATTCAATTAATCGACTTCGGAAAGTTCGACTAGAACGCGCAATAACTAACGTATAATAGCGAATAGAGTTACCCTAGCTAATAGAGCGCCCATCAAATAGAGCGCGGTAAAGCAGCCCACTCTATACTTACAAATAGAGTGCAACTACAGTGAAACACGAAACCCCAAACTCCGCAAATAACTGCTGAAGCACCTTACAAAGAGTAAAACAACATGTTGATGTCCTTAAACTTTTGATGCATATTTTTGACTTCGCTGTTGTAAATGTTGCGAAGTCGGCAAATTGTACATTGGTGTGGTCTAAAAGTTTTAAGTTTTAGAGTTTTAAATTTTTGACCACACCAATTGACAGTTTGCCGACTTTGCAACATTTGCAACTTTAAGAGAACAATCCTTTGCGACTAATTATGTAGTGCGCTACTGATACTCCACACAACCTAGAATGTGCAGGTTAGAATATTAATGCAGGAAAATGTACTCGACGGGACTGGCACTTCGGCGCATAAAATAAAGTGCCCATTTTTATTTACCGCACTCTTTAAAAATAGTGCGCCGTCCTTTATTCCATACTGAACCAGTTGGCGACGACCCGGGTCACGCCAACTTTCCGGAAGGAAAACCGAGATAAGTAATGCTTTTTAGGTACAAGTAGTGGGCTGTGTGAGTTGGTGAAGAACTCACACCGGGTTGCTTACAGAAGCATGGTGGACCGTCCGGCGGGGGTTCCGGTGTGTAACGGGGTACAATCAAGTGTATTCATTATTATAATACATGATGAGTGACGGGTGTCACTCTCCCGAGTACTTGGTACATGGTACCAGTAGCTCCGTAAGCCAACCATGTGTGTTGTTTGGGCGTTTGTATAGTTAACTTGTAATTTGTATTACGACCAAGTTAACCTCTACCAAAATACAGTCAGTCTTATAACATACTCGGTCTAATGCGGCGTATGTAGATTGGAGTTGTTTCACGACGTCTTCTCCGAGTCGTGCAATAGCTCGCTCAAGAGTGGTCCTTTTATCGCGAGTAGCTCGCCTCCGTTGTGGTCGTGTCTGGCTTGAGCCTCCTGCCCCACCGTGTGACGGGGTCACACAGCACAATGCACAGAGGAAGTGCGTTCGGATATTGCTATCCAGGTGAACAACAGTTCACCAGTTCCCGGTCCAAAGAGAACGGTTTGCTACAAACGAGTATGTTATAAGACTGACTGTATCCAAGTGGGGTGGCTCTCAGCACGCACAAGCAGAAGGAATGGTCAGGGCACTTATCGGCCAAGGTGTTCCGTATGCTCAAATACGGGCGATTTTTGGTGTCGGTGGTTCGCCTCAAGAAGTCTGACTCCTTGCAAGGCACTACCCCTAAGGCTCCTAAGCATGCATTAACCACTGATGATCTTGCATTTTTTTGAGACGAGCAAGGACTGGGAGTTAGAGGACGGGTTCCCGTGTGCCCATCGCCGTCCGCGACAGTATTTTGTAGACTCGGCTCTTACTTTAACGCTGCTGTGGGAGAAATATTGTAAAAACGCTCGTGTTGTGCGGCGGCGTGCGATGTCGTACTCACGTTGGACTCAATACTTTCATTTGTATTTCCCGGGACACAGACTTGCTCGGACTCAGCAAGACGTATGGGATGCTTGCGTTCGGATTGAAACAGCGCTGTTGAACCCTGGTATTTCAGACGATGAACGAGCCCGTTTGCAATCTGAAAAAGACGCCCACCCTGCAAATAGGCATTGTGTAAATACGATCGTTTGAAGTAGCGGTTGTATTGCACATGATGTGGCCTTCAAAATTCGATCAGTGTTAGCTTCTCTTGAATACATTAGTTCTCTGAAGTTCTGAGGTAGAGTGCTTCACTGAAGCAGCAGTAACGCACTTACGAATTTAACCGAATATAAGCACTGTATTTATTACAAGCCCGGAGATGGAAATGACTCTGCAGTCTAGATATAGGAACTATGTATCAAATAGAAGCGGGGATTATTGAATAAACTGGATATTAAACAGATCTAAAAGGAAAACTTACTACAAAGGCCTCTTGAATGTATGGGTTGGCTAGCATGCACAAGGTCCCTATGTGTAGTTTCCTAAAGGCAAAACGAGGTAGAGATTAAAACCAAATGTACTTTGTGCGTAACGTCAGCAAGTAAAGAAATGCTAGGATGGCCTGAGAGACACTGTGAGAGACTTTCATTGGCGTGGAGGCCGACCAATTTTCGTCATCTGATGTGCACTTCTTTTGTGATAGAAAATTATCCCGCTCAACTACCACATGACTTTCAAAGTTATTTTTATATGCCCATCCGCTGCGTATAGCGGACTCCACTGTCGATCTCACCTCCCGTGAATGTCGATTCACTTTTGGAAGGGAGTCGCTGCCGTACCGAGGCCGGATGAAGAGGCTTAGACAGACAAGAAGAACAACCACTCAGCAACATAACATGTAACAGTGAGTAGCGTCCCCCTACCTACTAAAGTATCCTGCAAAAAGAGCATGGTCAAATAGAGCGCGCTAACGAACGGAGTCCGAAGACGAGGCTATTGATCGAAAACAGCAATTCCAGGATAATGTTTTTCTACTAAATTATAAATAAAAGGCATCGTTACCCGAATATCGATAATGGGGCTTCCTTAGACGGTAAGCACATGTTTTCTCTTAAAAATACCATAGGTGTATTTTTATATATATAAAAGTGCCCTCTATTTATAATTTAGTAGAAAAACATTATCCTGGAATTGCTGTTTTCGATCAATAGCCTCGTCTTCGGACTCCGTTCGTTAGCGCGCTCTATTTGACCACGCTCTTTTTGCAGGATACTTAAGTAGGTAGGGGGACGCTACTCACTGTTACATGTTATAGTGCTGAGTGGTTGTTCTTCTTGTCTGTCTAAGCCTCTTCATCCGGCCTCGGTACGGCAGCGACTCCCTTCCAAAAGTGAATCGACATTCACGGGAGGTGAGATCGACAGTGGAGTCCGCTATACGCAGCGGATGGGCATATAAAAATAACTTTGAAAATCATGTGGTAGTTGAGCGGGATAATTTTTTATAAAAAAAACACATCAGATGACGAGTCGGTTCCACGCCAATGAGAGTCTCAGAGTCTCTCACAGTCTCTCAGGTCATCCTAGCAACCTCTCTCCCCCTGAACATGAGCCCCGTTGGTATCCCCCCCCCCTGCACGTCAAACAAGACTGCCTACTCTCCTGCCTGCAACGCGGCTAAGACTCCTGGTTTACGCAACCCCCGCGCAAGCAAACGACGTAACCACCGTCACGCTCATGCAGCCCGCCTGCAAGTGCAGCAAAGAAGCAAGCTGCACTCTCAAGTCCTGCTCTCTCGCACTGAACCAACTCGCATTCGGTGTCCTTACACTCGACGCGCCTTGCACAGGACGCTCCCGCACTCATCACCGGCAAGCAGTGGTGGGTGCGAAGGCCCGGTTGGAGCAAAGGGTGGTCCTACCGATTCGAAGGCCAGAAAGGCTCATGGAAGCTCCCGCCAGATTGCACGTGGCATCCGCAGTCGCTAGCATCGCTCCGGCCGGGGTGGCGAGCGCTACCACTCAGGATCCACCGTTAACTGTGGCGGCAATATCTGAGGGCTCGGACGGTGCCAAAGGTGCCTCTGAAGTTGCTGCAAGCAACGACAGCGCACTGAACGGGGATATGCGTGCCCACCCCGACCGCCAAGGAACTTTTACAAAGCGTACTGCCCACTCGACCCTAGTTAATTAAAGAGATTGCTACATTTTGGAATATTGGCTTCGCTACATTGCGTGGTTTTATGAATGAAGTTAAGCTGCTGCTGCGCAAGATAACGAGCACGAGCGATCAAACGGTTCTCAGCGATATCAGAAATCCAGCCTGCTGTGTAGCAGAGATTGCAATGCAGAGCTCCGCTCCTGCAGCTTTTAGTTTGATGTTTGAGCGCTTTGTGGAGTTAGCCTGAAATGTTCACAAGTCGTGGTGCGACTCGGAACGCAACTCCGTGGTATAGTCCTTACCAAAAGCAAGGAGCGAGTAGTCGAACCGCGATTTTCGCCACCAGGAGCCCGTGGTGGAGCATGCATCGGTCTTAGTCTGCTAAGACTGCTGACGCAACTATCAAGCATGATTGGGTGCAAGCATGCCTGCTGCTCGTTCTGGAGCCTGGCATGAAGCGTATAGTCGTACCTGAAGCGTTTGCGGGGGCAGCGCTAAACGGGCTGGAGGATCTGATACCGGAAGATGTTGTCTATCGAGGCGACCTTCCTCATGCTGGCCGACGCCATGCACATGGATGCGAACATTATAATTTAAGGACTCGTCAATTTGGACGTTGTCTATCATGAAGAGGGCGTTGTGGAGCGTGTGGTGTGGACTGTTTATCGCTGTCGGCACTGTTTTAGGCACTGCGTCGATAAGCGGGACATGAGGAACCACAAACGGTTTTGCAGTGCTAACCCGGAGAAGGTTGTAATTGCTGCTAAGAGAAAACTGAACAACGACGAGGGGTTCTGCTGCGAGTATGTGACAGTCACTTCGGCAAGAAAAACACGTACTGTCCCCACATGTGTACAGGGCGAACAAGAAGAAAAAAATGAGTAAACAACGTTAACACATAATGCCTGTTGTTGGTACACACTGTGTTGTATATCATAAGTATACATTTTAAGATGTGTAGTAATCGATTTATTACAAAATCGTCGATCTGCATCATTTAATCATGGATCCGCATTGTCCCACGTCATTGATCATCGATCCGTACACCGCCGCGTTGGAGACCTTAAACCAATGTTTGTCTATGGATTGGAGCCACCAGCGCTCCATCTGGGTATGAACAGGTAAAAAGTTCCCCGTCCACGATAACGTTGGGTTGGTATGTGGACGTGGACGATGCCACGTGCCAAACTTAACGTTATCGCGGACGACGCAGGTAACTAGAGGCGAAGCTTTGGTCTGGGAGGACAGTGTAGACTTCCTTTGCTATTGTGGTATTGATAAATATGCAAGCGTGGGGTTGGCGAGAATAATACCGCATGAAAATTGGTGGTAGGTTTTCAAATCCTGATGTAGCGCCTTCCTAGCAAAAAACGGCAAGTTGCCGTGCGAAAGTCACGAAGAATATCAAAAAAAAGATGCGCTCGGCAGGGGGCTTTGCCCCCT
>JAIKVE010001690.1:0-10727 GCA_024679115.1 Phytophthora pistaciae
TAACAGACACGATGCCTGTTAGAGGTTTGAACACTTCCTCGGCTTTGGTGTAAGGTACACCAATGGCTACAAACATTTACGACCACCACGACAAGTGGTCCATACACATTTAGGATTCCTATTGGCTGAAAGCAGCATCTTTTAGCCGATGAGCGACATGCATATTAGCGGAATCCTGCAAACCAGCCGTTGGCAGATTCCTAGTTTAGAATATTACATTTAGGAGGAAGTTCATAGGCATAAAACAAAATATCAGTTCTCATCTTTACCAAAACCCGCTACTTAGAGTCTTTATCTTGCTTAAAGTATACTCGTGGATCTCGAGTATACTTAATTCAAGTAAAAGAAACCTACGCTTCCTCATACACGTGCGCACACGTGTAAGCCGTAGTAGTGAGCCAAAGTAGGCCCACTACACAACCGTCCCACGTCGGCGCATGGAGAACTTCTTCATCACAGACCAATGCAAAACATAGCCTGGGGTTTCGGTGAGGACCTTATTGTATTTTGGATGAGCATCACTCCAAATACGTCTCCAGCGGTGCCAACAATCCACGTATCCCGCGGCGCGGTAAAGTAAACGCCCTGAAACGAAGCGCCATAAGTACCCTCTTCATCTTCCACCCACATATCCAAACATTTGCGCCCAAGTGCTCGAAACTGATCGGAGGTGCGGCACTCGTGCATCCATTGAATGTGCGGTTATATCACGTCTTCGAAGTACGCGGCAGATGAAACTCGGGCCCATTGCTCTCTTGTCTTACGAGCTACATGCGCCCAACAATCAAGCAGCCCAATGGAAGCCCACTCGACACGGTAGGCGTTGGCAATAGCTGCACAGTGATCAAGTAATCCAAACTTGAGTTGTAGATCTACTCCAAAGACCGTACGCCCAAACTTCGCGTAGTTTCAAACAACGCACAGTACGCGAGCTCGCTTTCACTTTTCACGAAACGCCATGGCACAAAGTGCTTCGAGAATTTTCCTCGCGCATAACGCGTCATGTACGTGCCGAAGTTTACCCACGTCCAGCCACCCTCATGCAACTTGTAGGTGCCATCACTAGAACCGAAGAGCTCGTCTCCTTGGTGATCTGGCTCCGGCCCCCTACCACCGGACGCCAGCGCTGCTGACCAAGCAGCAGCCAACGGCCCAGCAGCGGAGAAACAGCTCAGCAGCAGTTGGACGGGTGGCTGAGATCTCACACTTCCTATGCGGGATATGAGGTGTGAGATCCTATGCAGTGAAGCTATAGGCACAAAGGACCCAGAGGGAGAGCTCTCTTGGAGGCGCTGTTAGCGCAGGATTTAGCTAAGCTGCTCAATTCGTATTCAGTTTGCATTTTACCTTACCGTACACAGGTAATCCGGGGCGCGAAGATCCGAGAAACCGATCAAAGTTAACTTTCTCACCGTCGGCAAGCTCAACAAGATGGCGGAGGCGGCTGCAGACGAAGAACTGACTATCGACGTGCCAGCGCCGCTGCCAGACCCAACGGGAGGGACGCCAGCGGGGAACGCTTCGGCGTCGGCGCGCCAGGGAGCGCGTCGGTACCAGTGGACCGGGCCGTTCACGGTACCCAATCCCGTGTTTGCTGGTTCGGGGAGCGGGACGGAGGATGTGGCGATGCCCACGGCCTCTCCAGATAGCGAAGGATCTCAAGCTGGCGACGGCCAAGATGAAGCGGCAGTCCAGTACGTCATGAGTAACGCGCCTGCGTTTCCCGCCGCACCGAAGTACAGCGGGAGTACGCTGCAGGAGAAGCGCGAGTTCATGAGGGCGTATCAGACGTACGTCCACGCCTTGAGCGCGTTTCACACTCCGACCACGAAGCCATACATCATGCCGGCGAGCGCGTGCATCGCGGAGCGCATGTGCAACCTCATCTGTATGTACGAGCTGAACAAGGACCCGAGCTGGGTGTCAGAGGCTGAGCGGGTCGCCTATTTCCTCGAGGCTCTAGAACCAGAGCAAGAGGACTATACAGCTATCGACGAGGCGATGAAAAACCTCAAGCTGAGAACGACTTTCCCCGATGCGAAGTCGCGCATGGGTCAGCTTCGCGCTGACATGCACAATATTCTGGACCAGAATAACGTGGAGAACATCTTCTTCCAGAAGGAGCAGAAGAAGCTGGTCCAGTACATGGTGGCCGCTTTGGAGCCTGAGGACTCCATAGAAGCCATTCGGAAACGCCTGGCGCTCGATCAGCACAAGGACCTAAGGAAGGACGTGATGAGTTGCTACAAGTGGATACTGGGATTGCTCGTGGCGTACCTGCAGTGGAATCCGCCAAGCATCAAGCAGAACCGTACTCCTAATCGTCCACAAGGAGGCTCTACCACATCTGCAGCAAGTGCTTCTAGTCGCCGCCAGCCGCCTTCCGGTAAGCCGCCCCAACTGGCGACGCAAGGACGCAGGCCAGACAAGGGGACGACATCCACCGAGTCCGTGCAGAAGGGATCAAAACCTGTTGTGGAGTTCCTGAAGTGTAAGTCGACAGAGCACCGCGTGCGTCAGTGCCCTCAGGTACGCCCCGAGGAGCTCGACGGTCTCATCGCCATTTGGAAGGCATCACGAGCTGCCTCGAGGACTCAGATGCGTCGTGTTCAAGCAGCAGCGACTAGGGATGGTATCCAACCAAGCACGTTGAAAACGTACCATACATTTATTAAGTTAAATTATGTTTTCAAACCGAACCGGAAGGTTGAAAACCCAATCAGCCAGCAGTTGCCTTCCTCAACAGCAGACCTGTCCTAAAATAGAAGCCCCATTCAGCGCTCGGTTGCCAGAGGGAGATTCCAGCCCATCCTAGCGAAGAATTCGGCTTCGAAGCGAGCTCCACTCTTGCGACTTACCAGCTCGGCCACTCGACAGGCTACCAGCTCGGCCACTCGACAGGCTACCAGCTCGGCCACGATTCAAGCTTGATGTCCCTGCACGGGGATCCTCGGACGACTGGAGGACAGTCTCCGCTTGCAGCTCCCCCGCAACAATCTGCATCGCTATCGTTTCCAGCGCTATGGGGATCGCCTGCTGTGCTGGGGCGGCAGCACCGTGTCTCTGAGTCACCGGTGCTCCACGAGGAGAAGTCGGAGGAGCATCCGCCGTCTCAAGCTTCCGTTGCCGAACCAACTCAGCCACACCACCATTCGACACCGTCTCCCGCTCGATCATCGCAGCGCTCTCTTTCCCGTCGTCCAGGCCGCCCGGACCACCCCGTATGGGCACACTTCGAGAAGAGGCCGAAAGCGAACGGCAAATGTGCTGCACAATGCAGACACTGTCAGCAGCGAATCAACACTGCTCAACCTGGCCGCTTCATGGTGCCCCATCTCGTTAGCTGCGCAAGAGCGCCACCTTTGGTTCGTCAGCAATGGAGTGAATATTTGCGCGTGGAGGCGCAGCGGAAGCAGCAACGAGTCCAAAGCGCTACGATTGAAGTCAGTGCTGGTTGTCCACTGGCTAGCACCACGAATGCCGGCTCGGCTAGCGCTGCGTCTAGCACCCCTGGGCACCGATCAATAACGCAGGAAGATTTCGATTTCGCGCTGGCGCAGATGATTTTTGGGTGTGCATTGTCCTTCGTTCTCGTCGAATCACCATTTTTCCGTCAGTTTGTTGGGCTTTTAGCGCCTGGAGTTCGACTTCCATCGCGGCACAAGTTGGCAGGCCCAATTTTAAACAGTATGCGCGAGAAATGCAGACACTATGTTGTGGCGCGGATTAAACAACAGACCGTGGTGTCGATTGTTACGGACGGGTGGAGCGATACGAGTGATGCCAGCATCATCAACTTCATGGTTGTTGCCCCCGATATGCCTGCGTTGTTTTGGTCGTCCCTGCCGACTGGAACAGATCAGCACACGGGTGCATACATGGCAAAGGAGTTGGAGCGCGTGATCAACGAAGTGCAGACCGAGACTGGCGCTGTGGTTGCTAGCGTGATGACAGACAATGCCAGCAACATGGTGAACGCGTGGGGACGCTTGAAGAGCAAGTTACCAATCTTTGCCGGAGGATGCGCTGCTCATACCATCAACCTTCTCATTCAAGACGTGTTCAAACTAGAGTTCTTCAAGGAAGTCCGTGAGAAGTGTGTGGCTATCACCAGATTTGTTCGCGATCATCATGCGCTGCTGGATGAGTTTCGAACCCTTCAAAGTAGAATAGCTCAAACTCATGAAGACGTCGTGGACCAGTACCGATCTCTACATCAAACCTCCACACTTCCGAGCCGTGACCGCCGACGCGCGTTGGTTATCCCGATACAGACACGATGGTACACAGCGCATGCGTGTCTTCGGAGTGTATTCAGCAATATGACGATTATCAAGAAGCTTTTCAGCGAAGATAGCAACGCGGAGATGCTTGCTCGGTTTAAGACTACACCAGCAACACGAGCTTCGCTGGACAAGGTAACCGGTATAGTTGATGATGGTGACTTCTGGCAGACGCTGGAGCAGGCTGTAAAGCTCCTGGACCCGGTGGTGGAGGTACTAAGGGAGCTGGAATCGGACAAGTGCGCTACTTCAAAGGTGTACACACTGTTTCGACGGCTACTAACGCATGATGCCTACGAAAAGCCCAACCGAGCGCTTCCAGCGGGTCTTCAAGGATTGGTCAAGCTGTCATTAAAGAACGCTGGAAGTTTGTGAGCTCGGACGCCATCAAAATTGCCTTTTTGCTGGATCCTGCCACCAATACCAACGAATTTATGGGGGAAGACATGGACAAAACGGTCAAGGCAGCTGTCGCGTTTGCAAAGAGAGCCAACCTGCTTGGCAGTACGTCTGAAGATACGTTTACAGCGGCTTTGTATGCGTTCGGAAGTCTGAAAAAGAGCTGGTCGCCAAGTGAGAGGGCACAGTATGCAGCCGCCTCCCCGTTTCACTGGTGGGACAACAACGAGCAAACCTACAGTTCCAGGTTCCCAAAGCTGTTTGAGCTTGCACGACTAGTATTTGCGGTTCCTACATCGCCGGCTGCTAGTGAACGTGCCTGGAGCATTTTCGACCTCATTCATTGCAAGAAGCGCAATCGACTGACTAAAGACAAGGTAGAGAAGCTCGCGTACATTTACATCAACTTGGCTGCAACGGATACGAGCTGGATGGACGTTGCCCGTTGGCAAGAGTATCCAGAGAGTGTCATGGGCCCCGAACTCGAGTTGGCTGAGGAGTAGGAGCATAGCTAAGTGCTGCAGTCGAGTTCTACGCTGTGCTCATTGTGCGTTGCATATTTCTATTTTTAAACGGGGTTTTCAACCTCGCGGGTAATCAACTAAGATTTGAAAACGTTGTCAACGGTTGTTTTCCATCGCTAGCAGCGACGTCGCGGAGCGATGATGGTTCGCATGGGGAAGGTGATAAGAAGGCTGATCAGGACGAGGACGATGGAACCGCCGTGGCGCACATCAATGGTTTGACAGTGCAAGCCTCATTGCTGGACTCGGGTGCGGATGATTCCCTGGTGAGCATTGGCGTGGTGATAAGTTGATCGCACTGGGGAAGTTTGTTGCCGTCCAGCAGTGTGATACTATGTCCATGTATGCGGTTGGTGGTGGGACGCTAGACGTCTCCCGCAAGATTCGATTTGACGAAGTGACTTTGGAGACACCCACCGGGCCCCTGATGCTGCGTGGACTGGTGTGCTGGATCGACGAAGGTGACCAGTCGCTGGCATTAACGATGACTCGTGATGAAGCGTTTGGGGGTATTCGACTCCCGAGCTCCTGGCTGCCGCCAAGGCGCGTAGCGATGAGTACCACCTGGATGACATGGATACTCCCGCTACCGCCGATCGTAAGTTCACGCGCATGCATGCGCTCATGCGGGAGAAAACGCAGGATTATTTTCAGCCTGATGAGATCGACGAGCTCGTGACCACACCATCGCTCCCGTCCACACCTAATCACGTTCAAGCCGCGTTAGCAGCTAAGATCAAAGAGGCTCGACAGGCTGGACTGCCCCCTGACTGCATCGATACACTACAGCAGCTTCTTGCCCGTTACCGCGATGTTTTCCGTCTCGCGTTTGGCAACGATCCGCCTGTCAAGGTGCCCCCGCTCAAAATACGTTTGAAGGTCGGCGCGCGACCGGTCAAGGCGAAAGCCCGCTGGTACCCGCCCTTGCATCGTGAATACTTGTAGAAGCATATTCAGGAATTGCTGGATCATGGTTTGGTTTGCGTCAACCATCGTAGCCATTGGGCCTCGGCTCCTCGCATCGTGACCAAGAAGCAGCCTGGCGAGTACCGCATGACAGTTGACTCGAGAGCGGCAAACGCATTGACGGAGTCGATGCTTTGGCCAATGACTGACTTGGAGGCTGATCTCGCGAGTGCTGAGGGCTCCGAGGACTACATCATGTTGGATTGGTGGCGCGGGTATTGACAATTGCCATTAGATGAGGAGTCACAGGAAATGTTCACTATCATTACGCCTCGAGGAATGGTGACGCCGACACGCGTACTAATGGGATCCTCCGACTCTGTCGCGTTTTGCCAAGGTGCCGTGGAACAGGTCTTCGGTCCTCTGCTCGGGCAGGAAATCCTGGCTTGGCTGGATGACATCTTGGGCTTTGCCAAGTCCCCCTCGGCGCTAATGAAGGTGCTGGAGCATGTGTTGGCGCTGTGTGAGCAGTATGTCTCAAGTTGCATCCAGGCAAGGCTGCTTCTACACCAGAGAGGCGTTGTGGTGTGGCAAACTCATTTCCGCAGATGAAGTGCGTCACAGCCCTGAACGCATCCAAGGTCTTGTGCAGCTACCCCCGCCGCGCACCGCAGGCGATTTGCAACAATTTATCTGCGCTGTGAATTGGATGAGAAGCAGTATTCCGAACTACTCAGCTCTTGTGGTGGATCTCGCGGCTTTGCTGGAGGTTGCTGCAACGAAAGCCAAAAGCCGAAAGAAGTCGCATCTGCACCGCGTCTTGCTGCCTACCATCGGTTGGGACTCGCGTCGTGACGAAGCTTTGCGCGGTGTTAAGGATGCGCTACTGCGAATTGTCCCTCTCGCCCATGCCAAAGCCGACTGGGGGGTGACGCAGTACGCCGATGCGTCTGACGAACATTGGGGCTCCGTAGTAACCGAAGTCCCAGCCTTCGACCTCGGCCTTCCGCTGGAGAAACAACGCCACCATCCTTTGGCTTTTCTTAGTGGGTCATTCACTGGAGCATCTCGAAGGTGGGCGATTATTGATAAGGAAGCATTTGCTATTCTCGCCACCTGCAAGCAACTTTCGTACCTGTTGCTGCGACCGCGTGGATTTCACATCTACACCAACCATCGCAACCTCCAGTACATTTTTAACCCAGCCGGGGGTAACGGAGATGTTTACCGTGATCAGGACGGCAGCATTTGGATCCCGGAGGGGGCTGTTGACTTGCAGCAGCGCCTGTGCGTTATCGCACATGCCGGAACTATGGGTCACCGTGGCATCACGGCAACAACTCAAGCCCTGAAACAAGTTTTCTCGTGGGGATCACTCGCTGCGGATGTGCAGACATTCGTTCGGAGCTGCCTGCATTGCATGGCGATCGGCGAAAATACGGTGCCGACGCCGTACGGACCAGCGTTGCATGCCACGAAGCCAAATGAGCTTATTCATTTCGACTTTCTGTCGATGCCGGCCAGTTCCGACGGGCTGCAGTACGTCCTCGTCGTCAAGGATGACATGGGGGGATATGTGGAGCTCATTGAGGGTGCTGACCCGGATGCTGCAACTGCATGTCGTGGACTGCTCGACTGGTTCAAGCGGTTTGAAGCCACAATGGGTATCGGACAGAGGCGCGCATTTCAAGAACGAGCTGATGTCGTTATGGAAGAAGAAACTTGGCGGTTCCCACCATTTCACGATGGCGTATTGCCCGTGGGCAAACGGCAGTGTTGAAGTTGTCAATCGGATGCTGCTACGCTGTCTGCGTGCCCTGCTGAGTGAGCTCAAATTACCTATGTCCGCCTGGCCAAGCCTTTTACCTGTTGTTCAATCAGCACTGAACCAGACTCCAGCTGATCGCCTGGGTGGGGTTGCGCCAGTCACCGCATTCACAGCCCTACCAGCGACGGCCCCGCTGAGTGCTATCTTGCATCCCAGGATTGGCACTGTGGAGGACGTGGCCGCAGTGGTGGAGAAGCAGCGACAGCATATCGCGGATGTCCGTGCATCCTTGGACCAAATGCATCGTGCGCTGAGTGCAGAGGCAGCCAAAAAGCAACAACAAGCCGCGACCGCCGCGTTAACAAGCCTGGAGTTTCTATGCCGCACTTTGCGGAAGGCGATTTCGTTTTGTCCGCTCAAGTGCTGTCCCGTACGAACAAATTAGCCGTGCAATGGAAGGGTCCGAAACGCGTCGTGAAGGCGCTGAGTGACTACGTGTTCAAGGTTCAAGACTTGGTGCCGCCTTTTGACGTGTCAACACATCACGCGTCCAGACTGAAATTTTATGCGGACGCATCGCGTAACGACCTCGTCGCCCACGCCATGCACGCGGAAGGTGGAAATTTAGTGTCCAAATTGCTGAAGTGCCGAATGGAACCAGACACACACACCTGGAAGATCCAAGTCGAGTGGATCGGCCTCGATCCCCTCGAGGCATCCTGGGAGCCCGCCACTGTGATCTACAAGGCCGTCCCCGCACTCGTTCAGCGCTTTGTGAAGCGCACCGACTCGGATGCCGCCCGAGCAATACGGGCCTCGTTTACCAAGACTTCGACGGCGCGCAAGAAATCCAAGTCGCAACGTCGCCGAAAAGGGAGGGGGTAGTGATCTGGCTCCGGCCCCCTACCACCGGACGCCAGCGCTGCTGACCAAGCAGCAGCCAACGGCCCAGCAGCGGAGAAACAGCTCAGCAGCAGTTGGACGGGTGGCTGAGATCTCACACTTCCTATGTGGGATATGAGGTGTGAGATCCTATGCAGTGAAGCTATAGGCACAAAGGACCCAGAGGGAGAGCTCTCTTGGAGGCGCTGTTAGCGCAGGATTTAGCTAAGCTGCTCAATTCGTATTCAGTTTGCATTTTACCTTACCGTGTACAGGTAATCCGGGGCGCGAAGACCCAGGACACCGATCACTTGGTCGCGTATTGACTTAGCCAAGTTCAGAAATGTAATGGGCCTACTTTGGCTCACTACTTTAGCTTACACGTGTGCGCACGTGCACGAGGAAGCGTAGCGTAGTTTAATAAAGAGTTAATTATTCTCGGATCTCCGAGTATGGATTAGTCTAAATAAACGATCCAAATAATGTTTTTGGGTTAAATTGAGAACTGCTATTTTTGTTTTATGTTTCTGACTTCCTCTAAATGTAATATTCTAAGATAGGAATCTGCCAACGGCTGGTTGGCAGAATTCCACTGCTATGCATGTCGCTCATTGGCTAAAAGATGCTGCTTTCAGCCAATAGGAATCCTAAGTGTCTATGAACCACCCGTCGTGGTGTTCGTAAATGAATGTAGCCCTTGATGTAACGTACACCAAGGTCGAGGAAGTATCCATTCTGTAACAGATAACGTAACGGTTAGAGTCACAAGTGACTGTAGCCACTTGTGCGTGTAACCCCGTTACAAGAAATGTCTAACGGCTCGTAAACACCATTCCAAACGACTTGTTGGCCGTATTCCTGAAAACACGAAGCACGATGATGTCGTCTATTGCATTCTTGGCCGGTGTCTCGATAGAGTTATCGAGGGACATGGCGCTTGAAATATTCACTTCATGCCCGTAGAAGTCCAGAGCTGACTAACACATGTTCAAAATTTCCCATTCTAGAAGAGCCGCTGCATTTTAATATACCACCCGCTTAAATAAAATAAACCAACATTAGCACAAGTGTGATATCATCTGCAGTCTTAAAAATAACTATTACATTGCTTTTTTTAGATTCGCCTTCCGGATTTCAGTTGAATCTCATCGGACAATAAGCGCACCATCTTGGCGTCATTCTTGTACTTTCGCTGCAAGAGAAGGCGGCATTTTTTGGGATTTGCACCACCGCTGAGAATCGCAGTACTCCAGGCCTGTATAATGGAGAGATCCATCGTTTCTTTGACGCCGTTGACTGATCCACTTGGCTACGAGCACTCGTTGTGTGCTTGTTGGTATCTTGCTGAAGAGAGATGACCGTCTCTCCGCCATCCCCAATCGTGGTAACTAGCCGAATTCGTTTTTCGGGCCGTTAGGGTGGGATTCGCACGTATACACGTCCGTCGCAGAGCGAGAGCCTTGATTCCGCAAGTATCTGTAGGTTAGTCCGTCGAGGTGCTGCATTGTTGTCAACGCAACTTCGGTGGAACTGTACTCTGATATCGCTGTGAAATTTTGTCGACGTGTGACTTGCGCAAACGAAGACAGAATGCGGGTAGGGATCTAACATAGTATAACCACTAAACCTTGGCAGTAGTAACTAAGTGCACAAAGGTCAATCAAAAGATTTATTCTGTTTCCGATTGCATAGGTAGTACAGGTTAGATTTCAATACAGTATTGTAAGCTGCACATTTGAACCCTGATCGCGTTGACAGAAGAACTTCTATTTTTTTGTCAAGTAGTTCGGAAAGTACTTTCTACCAATTGACGCGCTGTATGGAGCCTATAGTAGGTAGGCTAGAGGAGGGCAGGATGGAGGCCTCTCTGACGGTTTAAGCCGGTATCGCGTGGCTCCTTAACCCCCCAGCGCCCAAGCTGTTTTTTACCTGTTTTTTATTTCACGGTACTCGCCCAACATGATA
>JAIKVE010001691.1:0-10722 GCA_024679115.1 Phytophthora pistaciae
GTGCCCGACGAAACGGTAGCGCTGGGGAGTTGCTATGTGGTGGCGACCTGCGTGGCCAGTCACCTGCTGAAGTGGTATGAGGCGGCTTCGGGTGGGCGGTCGCCCATGAAGATGGCTGAGGACCGCTACGCTGCGTGGCAGAAGGACTTGGAAGAGCTGGAGCAAGCGGAGCGCTTGAGCGAAGCGTTCTGGCGTGCGGACGGCTGCGTAGGCGAGAAGAAACCCGTGAGGACGCTCACCGGATTGCGCGCCGAACAGCGAGAACTGCGTGCCAAGATGCAAGCCGACAAGCTGGAAGCTGCTCGACGAGGACGTCGAGTTTCAGTCGGGGAGGATGTCCCGAGTAGGAACGGTCGCCACCGTTCCTACCCCACGGACGACCGTTCGACCCGCGATCTACTTTGGGAGGGACAGCTGTTTGACGATGCGGTGAGCGGGCAGTCATCCATTCCGGAGAGGCGCTGACTGGCGACGCGCCGGTTGGGTGGGGCGTACGGCTGCGATGGAAGCAGTGACGCGCTCGATGGGTGAGCAGTGACGAACGCGCCGGTTGGGTGGGGCGTACGGCTGCGATGGAAGCAGTGACGCGCTCGATGGGTGAGCAGTGACGTGAAGGGCAGGACGGAGGTCATGGGCACCGCGTGGCTCAAGACGTGAGCAGTGAGGTGAGCCAGAGGAGAAGGGGTGAGGGGAGAGCCAGGTGAGCCGGTGACGGGTTGAAGTCGGCACGTGAGCCGAAAGGAGAAGGAAGCACGAGCCGTCAGGCCCCGTGCGCGGTAAGAAAGTAGGGCCAGTCGTGAATCTGCGCTGGAAAGAACAAGTTGATTGCTTTTGCATATTGACTTTGTTTCTTGCTAAGTGTTAACTGCCTAACCGTTCTAGCCTCCATACAACGCTTGACCGTCCCAACCCAGGGCACTTGCGACACGTGGTGGAGAAGCAGGGTACAGTCTTCGTTGTGAAGCCTGAACGACGGCAGTACGGGTCGAGTCCTCGCGTCAGTGGAGCTTCGTCTGGTCTTCGGGGTCTGCCTGGAGTCCCAGCCTTCGCCTCGGACGTGTGAACGGTCTGGATCTGGATAGTGTCGTGTGAACGGTGCGATCGGCGCCGCAGTGGAATTGGGAAACGGTCCCATCTGGCCAAGGTCAAGTCGACGGTGAACGGAACGCTGGGTTCCGCCGGTAATTCTGGTCGGCTCGCTCGGAGCCCTAACGGTCAAGGTCAAGGTCAAGTAAACGGTGAACGGAACGCTCGCTTCCGCCGGTAATTGAGGTCGGCTCGCTCGGAGCCTGGAGTAGTTTGGAGTTTGGAAGTTTGGAGTTTGTTTCGCGCGTTCGAGTGAAGAAGATCGCGTGCTGAGAGTCGAGTGAAGGAGACTATCTGGAGAAGATGACGGTTGTCGGAGATGGTGGATAGAATGAGGAGCAGAGGACCGTGCAAGAAGAAGTGGAACGCCTGGAAGCCGAACGGCGGCGCCGGTTGCAGCACGGTGGGACGACGTCGGCGTTGCTGGGAGTGCAGCGACCGTGGCCGTCCGGGGACGCGAGCGAGTCGAGCTCGGCTGGCAAGGTAGCTACCGTGGCCGGTCGCGACAAGCTTCGCAAGGAAACGATGGCGGCCCTGTGGGCCGATGAAGATGAAGATGAACACAAGGCTGCCGATGACGAAGAGGAAGCGGCTGAGGCTCAAGAGGAACAAGAGCCCGAAGTGAAGACGGCTCCGGTGCCGAGTCCCGAGGCAGAAGAGGTCGACGGGAACGGTGAGGATGCCGCACCTGACAGGACGGAACGGTACTGGTCGCCGGCCGACTATGGCTACGAGGAGTTCGATGACGACGGACCGTCCTACTACGCCGACTATGTGAAATAAGAACCTGAAGAAGTGACGCAGAGGAGCCCAAGCGGCTTCATCCCAATGTACACGGGCACGGAGAAGCGTTCGCCGGGAGGACCTGTGTTTGGCTGGAGCGTCGGAGCCCAACTAGGAGGCTACGGTGGCTGGGGAACGGTGCAGAAACCCACCGTGAAGATGGAACGGAAGGTGAAGGTGGAGCCTAAGTGGAAGACTCAACCTCCTGGGCCAGTGAAGACGGTCGCCCGTGGCAAGGCTCCTGTTCGGAGCGCTGCCAGTGCCTCGGTAAGTGGATGGCCGAAGCCTGCTCCTACTCGGAACGGTGGCTACCGTGCTCCAGTGAGTAACCCGACCGTTCGGAACGGCCGTGACTTGTCTTCGATGGTCTCTAATGCCATCAAGATCTTGCCTGCGTTCTACTCGGACACGGCCAGCATGGATAAGGCCCGTGACTTCTGGGAACTGTTTGAGGCGCACACCAGTCACCTCCCGGACCGATCTCGTTTGCTGGTATTCCGGCAACGGATCAAGGGCAGTGAAGCTGAACGGTGGTGGAACAACTCCACCATCAAGACATTCGCGACGCTGAAGGTCAGGTTTCACAACCTGTCCCTCAGTCGAACGGCTGACCAGCTTTGGGAACGGTTGCAGTCCGCCCACCGTGAACGTGGCGAATCCGTCGAGGAGTGGGGTGACCGTGTGACGGATCTTTGTGACTCGTTGGACTATCCGAACAGGAAGATGCGATATCAGTTGTTCCGTCGCGGATTGCGAAACAAGCGCATCCTGGCCTGTCTCGACTCGGGACCTGCGCGCGACATTCCGGAAGCATGCGAATGGCTATTGGCTAAGGAGATGTCTCGCCCCATTGAGGAAGACGACGAGTTCCTGGACGAGAAGAAGAAGTCGCGCGGGGACCGCGCCTCGACCGAGGATGGATCGACGTCCGCCGTGGACGTGCTGGCCGAGAAGATGACGGCGTTCATGACGCAGCAACAGCAGTGGCAGCAGCAGATGATGCAGAACCGCTGGCAACCTCCTCGTTCGCCGAGGAACCGCATGCCCAAAGTTTCGGCTACGACGTCAAGTGCTGGTGCTGGCGCGAGCGGTCAAGGACCTCGCGGAAACGGTCGACCGGTCCGTGGAATCCGAATGGCGGCTGATAGCCGGACGCAGGAAGGAACGCCGGTATGCGGACGGTGTGGCTATGCGGGACACTCGCGAGAGACCTGCCGCCGACAGTCCATGACATGCCGCAACTGTGGAGTGCTCGGTCACATCTCTATCGAGTGCGAGTCGGGGCCCAACAACTACCAAGGTGGTCAAGGAACGGTCAGTCGGAATGGGGGACGTGACGCTCCGAGGTGCGAATTCTGCAAGCAAGAAGGTCACTATGTCAGCATGTGTCCGGGCATTGAGGCGCTCCGTGGTGTCGCCCAGGGCCTGCTGGCCGGGTCCGCGCCAACCGCTTTGAACCAATGGCGGGGGCGGGAGGAAGGGGAGGAGAGAGTCACTCCTTCCTCTTGTCTAGTAAATGGCTCGGAGGGTGACGACCAGGACCGTGAAGTTGAAGGCGGAACGGTGGCCACCGTTGATATTTGCGTGGATTCGTCTGAGAGGCAGAGCGGAACGGTGCTTGCCCCGTGTGTGGCTTCGTGTGGTGAAAAGAAAAACAAGAAAAAGAAGTTCGGGTTCAGAGTAGTTGGGACGGATGAAGAAGGCGAAGGTTTGAAGGCGGAAGTTGAGGAAGACGAGGTCGAGGTGGTCCGCGAGGAGCTGGTCGCGGCGAATACGGTCGACGTGAAAGACAAGGTTGATGAGAACGGTGAGGCGAACACGGTCGCGGTACTCTCTGTGGGCTGCACGGTGTCGGAGCCTCCGACGGAGACGAGCGATGAACGATGTGTTGTGGAGAAGGTGACGACGCCTGAGGAAGTGGTGGCGCCGCTGGACGTGTGGGAGGACGAGGAGTACGACGTATCGGACTGCCTGTTCGCGGCGTGGACGGAGGAAGAGTCCGTGCCGACCAAGGGCAAGGAAGAGAACGGTGCGGTCGAGACCGACACGGTCGCGGCCGAGACCACCGTTGCCCGCGACCGTTTATTCACCGATGAGGAATTGAATGCGATGGATGACTGTGCGCCGGGGCAGGAGGCGTCTGTTCTAGCTGGAACGGATGTCGCCGCCGAGCCGGAAGAGTACGGCAAGGAGCTCGAGGATCGGTTGTATCCGCTGGATGAGGTTGAGTTGCTGAAGCGTGTAAAGAAGAACGCTGGAGCTCAGGCCGAACCGTCTGTGGAAGAGCTGGCTCGCTTCTTGGGTATCTCCGTGGAGGTCTTGGAGCGGACGCGCTAAGCAGCCTCCGACTCCTTTGGTACACCTGAGTACTGGCAAGATTGGTACGGTGATATGCTGGAGAAGTCGGAGGAAGCCAAGCGCGCGAACCGGGACTTCCGGACTCCGGTGGCAAGTGTCGTCTATGGTGAACGAGCTTCGTCTAGTGGAACGGTGGGGAGCGTGAAGTCGCCAGGTGTCGCGGACGATACCGGCAGCTCTACTGCCCTTTCGGGACGGTCGACTGCTGCGGAAACGGTCTCGGATGCGGTTAACACGGTCGTCGAATCTTTCGTGTGCAGGAACATTGTGCGTCCTCCGGCCGATCCCGGGGAAACGGTCGTCATGGATGAAGGATTTCCTGTTTTGAGTGGAGTGCGGTCGGTCGATCAGAAGACTAAGAGAGCAATCGCGCGTCACGCGGTGTTCCGGTTGTTGAAGGAGAACAGGGACTATGGAGGTCGGAGTAACGGTTCTAGCGAAGTTCTGAACGGTGAAGGAGGAACGGTCGGCGTTTCTTCGTCGCGCGGAGAAGTACCTGAGTTCGACTGGAATCGCCTACGAGAGCATGTCGACCGTGTCGCCGAGCAGTATGGACTGAAGGGAGACTGTTGGGAACGGTTGGGACCGTGGATGAAGACGTACTATGATGAGAACGCTGGTCAAGTATGGGGAAAGCTGTGGGACCGTACGGGACGGTCGCGGACGTCTAGTGCAAGGCGTCGGCGTCGTCGTCAGCCCGAGAAGAAGGGTTGCTTTGACTTTTCGTCGTTGTACAAGCCGTATGCTGAAGCGATCGGAGACATGGAATTCTACCGCAAGCGTGAGGAGGATATCTCTCATTACGTGGAGGTGGTACGGTGCGAGCGTCCTGCTCGAACACCGTTGCCTAGGACTGGTCTGGTGGAAGTTGTCACGGTCAACTTGCCGAATGGATTCGGGGTCTGTGATGAAGATGGAGATGAGTGTGGCGTGTACCGCGTTGTCGAGGACGGGCGCCGGGTGGTGTGTGCTGTTGGCAATTTTGAGGCTCTTTCGGGCGGCTATATCGACTGCCTACCGTCTCAAATGCTGGCGGATACGGCCGCTACTCTAAGTCTAGTGGATCGACGCGTGCTGAAGCGTTTAGGACGGTCGTCCGAGCCGTTGGAACCGTACGAGGGTCTGGTGAAGAGCTCCTCTGGACACAAGTTGCGGATCCGAGGCTGGATTACTCTCTCTCTCTCCGTCTTGGAACGGTCGAGATTTCGATGAGCGTGTTGGTGGCTGACCGTCTCCACGTCGATGCGATCCTGGGAGTCGATGCTCTGGGAGCGTTCGGCGCTGTGATCGACGTGGCTGAACGGACGCTGACTCTAAAGAGTTCGGGCGAAGTGTTGGCGTTGGGCTTCACGATGGTACAGGAATCGTACCTGACGACGATGGCGGCGTCGGTGCGCCTGCCTCCTAGAGGACAAGCTCTCGTGATGACTCGAGCTGTCGGAGCGGTCGTTGACAAGGCGACCGTTCTGGTCGAAGGGTCATTGGGATTACCGCCGGCACTGTGTGTGGCTCGGTCGTTGTGCACGATCGAGGATGGCCAGGTTATCGTCGAGGTCTGTAATTAGTCTACGGACGAGTGCTTGATAAGGAAAGGAACGGTCGTTGCGTGTACTTCCGTGATCCCGGAATCGGCCTTCGAGCCGCCACCGGTCGAACCAAAGGGAACGGTGCCCGCTGAAGATGGGGACCCAGAGGAGGAGGAGTGCGTGGCGTCCGTTTCCGAAGCGCGGGAGGTGGACGAAGGCGAGAAGGTCAAGGCGACGAAGCCGGACATCCCGCCTGACAAAGCAGAGGGCATGAAGGCTGATTTCTCGGAGTCTAAGCTGTCCCCGGAACAGAAGGTACTGTTCCAAACCGAACTGAACGGTTTCGAGAGTATGTTTGTGGACTCTTCGAAGAAGCCCGGTCGAACGGATCGGCTGCAGTTTGAGATCGACACTGGTGACAGCGCCCCGATCAAGCAGCAACCGTACCGTGTGTCGCTTGCTGAAGGCGAAGTCGTGGAAGCGGAGATTCAACAGTACTTGGAGCTGAATTTGATCCGTCCCTCGAACAGTCCGTGGGCTAGCTTGGTCCTGATGATTCGGAAACCGGACGGTGGGATACGGTTCTGCATTGACTACCGTAAACTTAATGCGGTAACGGTGAAGGACTGTTATCCCACGCCGTTAATTGATGACATTCTGGACGTGTTGGGCGACGCTCAACTGTTTTCGACGATTGACATTGCTTCTGGGTACTGGAACGTGCCGATGCACCCGGACAGCGTCTCCAAGACCGCGTTCACGTGCAAGTACGGACTCTACGAGTGGTTGGTGATGCCGTTTGGCCTTTGCAACGCTGTTCCAGCGTTCGAACGGTTGATGGAGACCGTTTTGGTGGACCTTAAGTGGCGAATCTGTTTGGTTTATCTCGACGACTGTGTCATTTTCAGTAAGGACTTCCCTACGCATCTGGTCCGCGTCCGCCAAGTGCTGACACGGTTCCAGCAGGCTGGATTTAAGCTCAAGATGAGGAAGTGTCACTGGGGGCGCAGCCAAGTTGCGTTCCTGGGGCACATCGTGACTCCTACTGGGATCCTACCTAATCCTGAAAAGGTGAAGGCTGTGATGAATGTGAAGCGTCCGGTGGACGTGCACGGGATCCGTTCGTTCCTGGGGTTGACAAGTTACTTCCGTCGATACATTCCGGGATATGCTTCGATTTCTGCGCCCCTGGAACGGTTGAAGGTGAAGGACGCACCGTTCGTGTGGAATGAAGACTGTGAAGCTGCGTTTAGACAGTTGAAGCGTGCGCTCATGAAGCCGCCGATACTAGTCTATCCTGATGGCAAGAAACGGTTTAAGTTGTACGTGGACTCGTCACGGTACGCTGTCGGTGCCTGCCTGATGCAAGAAGTGGACGGTCGTGACCGTGTAGTGGCCTATGCTAGTAAGCTGTTGACGGGATCGCAGAAAAACTGGATCAACAACCAAGATGGAACCTCCGAGATCGAGTGCTGGGGTGTAGTCTGGGCGACGAGGAAGTTCCGTTGCTACCTGGACAAGCGTGAGTTCGATTTGTATACGGATCACCAGGCGCTGACCTGGGTGTTCAGCCCGGGGAACCGTACGACGAACGCTAAGCTTGCACGGTGGGCCATGGAGCTCTCGAACCTCCAGTTCAAGGTGTATCACAAGCCTGGGACCTCCTTGGGCCGTGTGGACGGCCTGTCTCGACTGCCGACGGACACGGTGGCAGCTCTGACTATGAGCGACTTGCTGAATCCGGAGAGCACGGTCGAAGACGTACTTCCGTCTTCAGTCGGGGAGCAACCTGTGGCGAACGGTGACGTGGCGAACGGTGAGACTGCAAACGGTGGCGGTGCTAGTGGGGAGCGTGCCGATGGACACGGTGATGACAACGAGCCTGACCGCCCTAACGAAGATGTCGAGAGCGGCCCTCGATCGGACGCTCCCGTGTCTCCTGTGGACCAGTTTGGCCTCGACTTTGAACAGTTCGTGGAGGCGCAACGGGATGTGCCCTGGATCAAGGCGTTGGCGGCCTTCCTGTTGGATGGTGCCTTGCCTCTGGATCCGCTCCTCCGAGCTACGATCGTCAACATGGGATCTCGTTATGAAGTGCGGAACGGTTTGCTGATGCGGCGTGTGAATCTACCAGCTCGGGTCGGACCTGCACGGTCCTTGACCGTTCCGGTGGTTCCGTTACCGTATGTGGAGACTGTGCTTCACTATTGTCACTCGGACGTGTTGTCTTCGCACTTGGGATTGACGAAGACTCTGGAGAAAGTGAGGAGGCATGCGTTCTGGCCCGGTTGGCGCAAGGATGTCACTGAGTACGTCCGTGAGTGCAACCGTTGTGGGAGTGGGAAGGGTTCTCGACCGTGGCAAGCGGGACAGATGCAACGGATGCCTGTGGCTGATCTCACGGGACCGTTCTCGCTACTGGTAGTCGATGCCGTCGGACCGTTGCCGGAGACGGAGAGAGGGGATAAGTACATTCTCGTGTTCGTGGACTACTTCACGAGGTGGGCTGAAGCCTTCGCTGTCATTCGACTGGACTCTATTACGTTCGTTGAAGTCATGGTGAACGGTGTGGTGGCGCGGCACGGTGTGCCTTCACGGTTGTTGAGTGACAATGGGAGGAATTTCACGTCGGAAATCGCTAAGTCTTTCTAACTTAAAACACCAATTGAGTGCGCGATTTTGGGTCATTTCGGAATTTGCCTACGACAGCACAAGGATGGTTGAGTAGAAGCTATTCGGGTCATGGCGTATTACAGAATAAGGAACAATACCAGGAGCATATTCCTAACTGTAAGAGAAGCCGTCCTTGCAAAGCTATAGGTGGAAGTGTAGCGGCACAAGGAGCAATAAAAGCCAGTGATCATTTTAGTGCACGATCCATAATTAATCTTGGTTTCAGTATGTACATGTACTTGTTGATAGCACAGGTGCCTGTTAAGACATATATGTCTTTCTCGCCGCTTTGTGATTGTAATAAAGCACACTGACACCCTCCAGATTCATTGTTGAATACTTACCGCAAAACTAATAGAGGCCCTTGTTGGAAGCTGCTCCATACTAAAACTGTCGCGCACTAATTTGATTATCGACTTTTAGGCCAATCAAAACATCACAATGTCGAATAGATCGATTGCATTGGCTAATAATGCACATCGTGCAATAAATTGAAACCGTGCACTCAATTGGTGTTTTAAGTTACCAAACGCTCGGTATCAAGAAGTTGTTCGGGTCCGCCTACCATCCTCAGACCCAGGGTCTTGTGGAGCGGTTCAACGGAACGCTCATGGGAATGCTCAAGATGCACGTGAGTGAAGCCCAAACAGACTGGGACTTGTATTTGCCTCGAGTGTTATTCGCCTACCGTACGTCTTACCATGAGGCATTGGGAGACACACCGTTCTTTTCGCTCTACGGACGTGACGCTACGCTTCCGCTGGATGTTGCGTTCCTGAACTTGGGAAAGAAGTGGAAGAGCAACGAGGTGGCTCTCTACCGTCGGGAATTGTACCGTTCGCTGCGAGACTCTCGTCATCTGGTCGAACGTCAATTGGTGAAGGCCCAGGACCGTCACGAGAAACGGTTGGGTGACCGTGTAGCTGTGGAGTATGAAGTTGGAGACCCTGTATGGGTGTACCAGTTGTTCCGGAAGAAGAGGGGCGAGGTGAGAACGAAGAAACTCGCGTTCGCGTGGCATGGTCCTTACCGTGTCGTGGCGAAGGTGGGCGACAACGCCTATCGAATCGACATCCCGTCGCATCCCGACAAAGTGGTCACGGTCAATGTGAACCGTTTGAAGAGGTTCCGTGGGAAATGGACCCGACCGTACATGGACGAAGTGCCGGATGGAGTTGAAAACGGTGAGGAGGGCGAGGAAGGAGGGCCTCTGGACGAGTCGGATCTGCCCCCCTCGAGCTTTACGGAACGGTTGACCGTTGGACGTGGCGATACCGTTCTCACCGGGGTCAACTCTCCGTGGTTGGAGTGGAAAACGAACGGTCAACCGTTCAGTGGAGTATCTGGCTTTGACTGCGAATTATGAGAGTTTTTGGGTGCCTCGGGCGGAATTGATGCCTGAGTACGGAGCGCTGGTGACTGCGTATGAGCAAGCGCGAAGGAAGAAGTTGCGTCTGCCGGAGTTGCGTCGGAGTTCGCGCCTGACAGATACTAACGAAGAAGTGGAGGATGACGATCTGCTTATGGCTTAAGCTTGGTCGACGGTGGTGCGTTTGTGTTTTGGGGAACGGTCGTGTGTGGAGTTATGAACGGTCGAACTACAAGACTCAAGAACGGAACGGTTGGGAAAATGGATTGCGTGTTGTTATTGAAATTAATTGGAGGGACGCATGGGGTAATACGAAAGAAAGGAACGGTCAGGAGCGTCCCTGATTCACGGTGAGCTACTTGGAGCTCGAAGAGTCGGGGGCCCTTCTTCTTGGAGCTGCCCTTGGTCGAAGAGTCGCCCTTGTCGTCGCTGGCGCTGCTCTTCTTGTCGTCATTGGCGGTGTCGTGAGTGTCCGAGCTGCGGGCACCTTCGTCGTCGTCCTCCCGGTCTTCCTCGTCGGCGCCGTCTTGCTCCTGGTCGGCGTGCTCGTCCTCGTGCGTGGGGCTCTGCGACGACGGCTTCTCCTCCGTCTCGTCGGCCTCCGTGTCTTCGAGCTCTTCTCGTCTATGGGCGGGGAGGGCGGCAGCACGGTGAACTTGTCGTCGTCGTCGGCGTAGTCGGAGTCGCTGTCGCCTTGCTCCTTGCGCTGGAGCGGTTTCAAGTCCATGGCGACCACGTACGTGCCCTCCTTCAGCTGCTTGGCGATCTTAACTTGGAGTGCGCGGATCCGACTGTTGGTCAGCAGCGACTTCCAAATGCCGCTGCTCTTGTTGCCGACCCAGTCCGGGTTGGGTGCCTTGCGGCCGACGTCGAGGGCGATGCGCGCCAGGGCTTCGTCGCTGAGGCGGAGGTGCGGCGGGCGCGTGG
>JAIKVE010001692.1:0-10705 GCA_024679115.1 Phytophthora pistaciae
ACAGCTTCAAGCAACCATACAAACTCCAAGTCAAGTTGTCAAACGCGAGACGGGACCAGGTGAGACGAAGCCCACTGAGACACGTGAGACAAGGTCAAGTGAGACCAAGCGTGGAAGGCTGCCGAAGGCTGCGTCACAGACTCAGTCCAGTGTCGCTGCAGTCAAGGACGAAAACTCGAAGGAGACCAAGAGCTCAGCGAAAGGTGTCGCCCGGGACTCTGCGAGTGGGAGTGGTCATGTTTCCAGATATTCTGAGAAGTCGGCTAATAAGAAGTCTTCCCAGAAACACAAGCGTGGAAAGAGGACCCGTCGCAGTAAGCGACCAGGTGGCGATCCCTCATCGTCAGACTCAAGTTCCAGCGGCAGCTCGTCTAGCGGCGAGTCCAGCTTGGACTCCGACTCCGACTGGGAGCGCGGACTTGCTGAGGAACTCGCCCCTGCAACAGTACCAGACCAGCTTGGACTCCGACTCCGACTGGGAGCGCGGACTTGCTGAGGAACTCGCCCCTGCAACAGTACCAGTCGCGAACGGCCAGTCCTATACGTTCCGCCCGTACATCCAGTATGGGGCGGTGGCGATGTTCGATCCTCACGCCAAGCTCGAAGACCGCGTCAACTGGTGGGAGCGATTTGTCTACGCTGCTGCATTGGGAGTCTGGCCGGAGAAGATGAAATTACGTCAACTCCTAGGCCGACTGCCCGCTCCGCTACGTGCTTGGTTCCGCCAGCTACCCGAGAAGGATCAGAAGGAAGGACTGGTCACGCCTGTCGAAGCTGTTTCGCAAGGAGTATTGCCGCACGGAGGCGTCACCATACGATCGCTACTACGAGTTGGGGCCTGAGAATGGGGAGTCGGCGCGATCGTTCCTGTATCGACTCAACGCTGCAGCTAAGAAGGCCGACGTGGAGTACGAAGACTCTCCAAGCGACCGAGAACACCACATCCGCCGCTTTATCAAGAAGTTGGCGGACCGGCGTCTGAAGATCACACTTCAGGGACAAACGTTCAAGTCAACGAAGGAACTCGAGAAAACTCTCAAGCGGATTGAGGCTGGGCAACGGGATGACGGATACGAGACGCCTCCACCCCCGAAGACCCGAGATGCAAAGTCTAGTGGTGTGCGGTTCAGTCGATTCCCTCCTCCGCGTCGAGCTCAAGGTGAACGTGCGTACTTGGTCGAGAACCTGGACTCGGAGTCAGAAGGCAAAGCTTCCCCGCCCTCAGACTCCGAAGAGAAACCAGAGCCAAGTTATCTTCCAGGAACTCCGCCCCCGTCCATGGGGCGTACGGTGAGTTCTGAGAAAGTCAACGTGGCTCAGACTTCTGAGACTATTGTCCAAGTACCCAGACCCCCGACGACTGAAGAGGTGTTCCGTGCTGCCGAGCGGATGGGTTGGCGTCCTCCGATTCCCCAAGCACGACCACCATCTCCGTACCGCGACAACTCCCAAAGGACTCCCTTCTGTGAAAATTGCCGCAGTTTTGGACATGACGCTCAGAACTGCTGGCGGGATCTGATATGTGACCGATGCCATGAGGCTGGACACCCGACATACAAGTGCTCGCGTCGCCCATGTTCCAAGTGCGGAGACTTTCATCGTGAAGGGCTCTGTGCCGATTGGGCTGCTTTGAAGGCAGTCCGGGAATTGGCGCAACAAGGAGCACTGCAAGACTTGCCGACCGAAGTTCTGAAGCAACTGCTGAAAGAACAGCCGGCTAAGTCTGGGACGTCGTTAAACGACTAGGCTCGCTGGGTAGGGACCCAGTGCGTGCCGAGCCTAAGTCCCAAGCGTATTGCGCTCTTGCATTTGTCGGTCCAGAACTTAGGCATCAGATCGGTAACCCACAATGTATGACTGCCATTACATGTGAAGACGACTCGCTGTTGGAATCTCGCCCGGTTTCCCGAAATTATGTTTTCCGTGGTTCCGCGTTTGAAGATGAAGCCCCGGTGGAATTCACATTGAACCCAGGAGAACGTTACGGGTGATGGGCAGACCACGACTTGGCGAATCAAGATGCAGTGGCCTTAGTACATGGGGCTATCAACAACTATCGGACTCACATCATTCTAGATTCTGGCGCAACCACAACTATATTGAGCCCAGACCTTGCACGCAGGTTGAAGCTTAAGTTGACGTCACACGCCGGACTCAAGGTGAGAGGCATGGGAGGAGTGATCACGTACATCCGATCGCGAACTCGAGTGAAGTTAACTCTGGGAATGCGCGTGGTATATGTGATGGACATGTGGGTTGGAAACATTGGAGATGGAGTTGCTTGTCTGCTGGGCATGGATTTCATGAAAGCGGCTGGAGTACGCCTGTGCGCGCGTGAGCAGTTGGTTAAGCTTCCGAACGAAGAGGACATTCCTCTAGTTGGAGAGAAGGAAGCTCCACGTTACATCTTGGAAGTTCCGATTTGTGTGCGTGAGCCGGTGTATTTGGCTCCTGGTGATTCGATCATTGTCCCGGTGCGGTATGGCCAAGCCGATGCAGACACCGCTCAAGTTTGGGCCGCTCGAGGGAACCAGTGGGTGACGCAAGTGATCTACAGCTCCCGACGACGGCCTGCCGCAGTTCGTGTGGTCAATATCTCAGAAAAGTGGATCCAGATCGTGCAACACACGGTGGTTGCGGCGTTGGTGGAGCCTGGTCAGCTGCCGCGAGGAGACCGCTTTGTTCAACCGAAGTCGCGTAAGTATCGAGAGTGGCAACAAGAGATCTACCAGAACACCCCTTCGCGGGAATATCGGCGACGGGAGGAACTGGAAGCACTCGAAGCTGAACGGAATGCTCCGCCTGCCGTTCTGCGACCTCAATATGTTTGGCCGACGAAGATTTTGCCACGTCCACCTGAAGAAGTCCGGAAGGCTGCGGAGCTCCAGAAGTCTCGGAACTCGAGTGGTCAAGCCATGAGCTCTTCGGGTCAAACTGAAGAAGAGGCCCGCAGTTACTCAAGCGCTGTAGCTGGTGCAAAGACTCTAGATCTGGGTATTCCAACTGCCGCGGAAGCCATTTCCACGGACGAGGCCAAGGACTCGGAGCCAGACGAGTTAGATTTTGAGAAGAGGCCCGTCATTGATCGGGATTCTGGTGATATCGGCCATAGACTGACTGGTGGGGGTACCAGTAATGCTGAAGCCCGACATGAATTGAAGAATGTGTTTCGCGCTGAATCAGCCAAGATCGGTGAGGATGCCCTAGAGCAGCTGGAAGCGGCGTACGCAATTTGTCTTCGGGTTGTCACAGCTGACTTGGATCCTGATGAAGAAGTCTCTTTCCATGAAAGAACCGAGCTGTTGACACAGTTACGAGACCAGTTGGCTGTACTCCCAGATTTGAAGGATCTCAGCCCGAAGGTGAACATGGATGAAGCTGATGTGGGTGTCGAAGGCAAGACCACTCTTGAGATGAACAAGCAGATGAGAGGTGTCTTGGAATATCATCACTCGATCTTTCTAGGAGATGGCAATGCTGTCCCCGCACCTGCCAGAGGAGTCGTCTGCGACCTGGATGTTGGGGATGCGAAACCCATTGCACTGCGCGCTCGTCCTATTGCCCCCCCGCTTCCTCCATCAAGTCTACGAGCTGATCAAGAAACTTTTGGAGACCGGGTTAATTGAGACCTCACATCCGGAGTGGGCCTCACCCATTGTGATCATTTTGAAGAAGAACGGCAAGGATATCAGACTTTGTATCGACTACAGGATGGTGAACCAGCTAATCAAGCTGTCTTGCTATCCACTACCGCTGATTGACGACTTGCTGATTGGATTTGAAGCTGTGATGTGGTTCATGAGCTTGGATATGGCGAGCGGTTTCTGGGCAGTGCCCATGACCCAGAGGGCAAAGCTCATTTCTGCTTTCGTTTGTCCTCTTGGGCACTACCAGTGGCTGCGCATGCCCTTTGGATTGAAAAACGCGCCCCTGATATACCAGCAGATGTTGAACAACTGCCTTTGGGGTTTTGTGAGGCTGTCGCCTGATGAAGAAGCCAGGGTCGATCCCGATGTGCTTGAGTTTCTGGGAATCAAGGTGGACGAGCGGTCGGTTCCCGAATCGGGGGTGGAGATCCCAACCTTGACGGATACGATGACTGTGTTCCACCGGAACATTCCAGCTCCAGTTTCAATGGGTCCAGTTCTGGGTAGAAGCTCATACATTGACGACATTGCCCATGGGGCGCCTACCTGGGACCAACTCTGCTCGGACCTGAACGCTTTGCTGTTCCGACTGCGCTACTGGGGAATCTCAGTGAGCTTGCCCAAGAGCGAGTTCGGGAAGCTGTCTGTTCCGTACCTGTCGCATGAAATCAACGCCGAAGGCCTGCGGGCAAAACCCAAGATCGCGAAAGGTGTAGCTGATCTGCCATTTCCGTCGACACTCAAAGGTGTGCAGTCATTTCTGGGAAGCATCAACTATTACAACAAGTTTATTGAAGATCTTCCTGTTATCGCATCGGTGCTCTACGAGCTGACTGAGGAGCAAGTCCGGGACGGACGAGACTTGGGGCGTGCCAAAGAGGTTTTTGAGATTCTGAAGAAGAAGATCGTCTCGACGCCGCTATTACGACACCCGGACCGGGAGAAGGACTTTGTTGTGATCCTGCATGCCAATCCTTGGGCTGCATGTGCCGTCGTGGGCCAAGACTATGACGGTGTGGTTCTCCCTCTTCGGTACACTGGCAAGACCCTCAATGATTCTGAGGTTAAGTATCATCCCGCTGAGAAAGAAGTGGTGGCGTTGCTACGTGTCCTGCGAGTATTTCACTCTATGCTTGCCGGATGCCATATCAAGGTGTACACTCGCTACTCGGTCCTGCGGTGGATTTTCACTTCTTCATCGTTGGAGGGACGTTGTCAACGGTGGGCTACCTTGCTGTCGCCTTGGGACCTCGAGATTCACCGGATCGAGAAGGTTGAAGATGGTCTTGCGGCTATTATGGGCGCTGGGATTACGCCTCGTGAACATCTCGATAAGGTGGCAGAATCCCTGATTCCGAGGAAAGGACGAGTGACACCTGCCCCACCGATTAGTTTGGAGATGTTGGAAGAGGATTTTTCAGGTTATCTTCTCAGCTTTGATGGCGCCGCGAAGACGTCTACCAGGCAAGGCAGCTGCGGCTGCATCTTGTGGAAGCTCCCAGAATGGAGTGTGGTCAGTGCGAGAGGCTACTTCCTGGAAGATGTGACTGTCAATGATGCAGAGTATCACGGCCTAATCAAGGGAACGACATTGGCTATAGAACATGGAGTCTATGCCTTGGTTGTTGTTGGTGACTCTCGGATTGCAATTCAACAAGCCCAAGGGTTGATCAACTGTCATCAACCGAATCTTCAGCGCCTATTAAGTGAGTTCGACTCAGTTCGTCAGAAGTTCCAGTCTGTGAAGTTGATTCATGTGAAGCGGGAATTCAACCAGGCTGCGGACTATCTCACGAGTCGGACTCTGGCCGCTGGAGAATCACTAGTTATCGATGATCCCCTTGAGCTGTCTCATTTGCGTTTGGTGAATCGCATTCCTGAGAAGCTAGTGAAACAGCCTGAATCTGGAGTTGTAGATCCGTTGATCGAAGGCACTGCTGAGTGTCGAGTACTGAAAGCAGTCGTAGATGAGTTCCCAGATTGTGACAACGCACCGCTTTCTCTTGGGGCGCGCGTGCTAGCCGTTATGACCCGGAGCCAAGCCCAAGCGGGAGTTCGTGATGCAGAGGAGACAGAGTCTGATACTCCAGGCATGACACCGTTGGAGTTCCAAGCAGAGCGCTGGCGCCGCATTAAGGCCCACCAAGATTGTGACCTATGGATGCGGCAGTTGAAAGCTTTCCTGCGAGGTGACCTCTCTGAACTTTCAGAACTGGAAGCACAGAAGATGGCGAAGATTGCTGACAACTATGTCTTGGATTCCCGAGATGTTCTTTACTATCTGAGCCGATCGACTGCTTCTAGGCCGAGAGATGCACGAGATGAACCTCGATTAGTGGTTCCTCACGATCTGCGCCAGGACTTGCTGCACCACTGTCATGAAGAGCTTCAAGGCGGTCACCAGGGGATCACGCGGACGCACGAACGCCTGCGTCGAGAGTTCTTTTGGCCAGGCCTCTGCGCTGATGTGGAACGTTTTGTTAAGGAGTGTGTGGACTGTGCCTCTGGGAAGGGCAAGCCTCCGAACCCCAGACCGTCACCTGGGAATATTGAGCCCAACGCCCCGTTCGAAGTACTGTCGATGGACTTTGTCACGCACCTCCCGAAATCTGAACGAGGGAATACGTTTCTATTGCTGTTCAAGACATGTTCTCGGGTTTCGTGATGTGCAAGCCCATGAGTTCGACAACAGCACAAGACGTAGCCGAGGCCTATGAAGAGGCTGTCTTCCGGCGCTTTGGTGCGAGTTCCATGCTCAGACACGACCAAGACCCCAGGTTTATGAGCGAAGTATTCAGTCGATTCAGGGAAATGCTAGGCACCAAGCAGCGAGCGACGCTGGCGTACCGCCCACAAGCCAATGGACAACAAGAAAGATCGGTACAGACTATGGTGAGTAGTATCCGGGCCTATGTTGCGGAGGCGGATCAGAGCGACTGGGATGATCATGCGGAGAAGTTGGTGTTCGCCTTAAACACCTCCTTTGATTCGACCCGGCTCGAAACGCCCTTTTATCTGGTCCATGGCTGGGATGCGAAGAGCACCGTGTCGGCTATGCTAGGTCCATCACCCACCGGGCTTGAACAGAAGTCGGCTTACGAGTGGAGACGCAAGCTGCAACGCGATTATAGTTTCGCCCACGCTTGGGCTCGAGACTTACAGAAGCAAGCTAAACGGCTGCGCTCGGAAGCTCAGACTCAGAGATGGCAGGAGCTCTCGGAAAGGCTCAAAGCTGGATTCCAAGTTGGTGACTCTGTCTGGCTGTATCTGGCCCGTGTGCAACCCGGGTTGACCAAGAAATTCGCACATATGTGGCATGGTCCCTTTCGAATTGAAGAAGTCCGCGACGATTTCCGTGTACGGCTAAAGATCGAAGGAACCGGCTATCGAATTGGTCCCTGGGTACACACCAGCAGGTTGAAGCCAAGAGCGCTCTTCCCAGAACGCCCAACGGTGGAGATTGAAGTGGCAGAAGAAGATGATTTCGATGCAGCATTGTTGCCAGAAGATAGCTGGGATCCTGAAGAGCAATCCGGTGTGTACGAGGTGGAGACTATCAAAGACGTCCGCTGGACGAAGAGGACCAGGACATCTCGAAGAGTGCGCGAGTACCTCGTGAAATGGAAGGGGTACTCGGACCTGGAATGGCTCCCGGTCACGCAGCTGAGTTGCGGTAACTTGCTTTACGAATTTAACAAAGGCGCTAAAGCACGAGCTCGGTTTCGGGCGATGCAAGCAGGTGATGACTCGGACGCTGTGACAGACTCCCAGTAATTCTGGGATTCTGGCACTCGATGTGTTTATTGCGTATGTATAAGGCTATCGCTATGACGATCCGATCC
Source organism: Phytophthora pistaciae (assembly GCA_024679115.1). Taxonomy (NCBI): domain Eukaryota; phylum Oomycota; class Peronosporomycetes; order Peronosporales; family Peronosporaceae; genus Phytophthora; species Phytophthora pistaciae. Next base: position 7,490 of record JAIKVE010001692.1, read on the forward strand.
AACAAAAAAACAAACGGGTCGCACAACGACAACTGATATTCGAGGAAGTGATGTGGCAAAGCAGATGTGGTGATTGATCGAGAAAATGGAGACATTGTGGAGAATTACGTGAAATTCGTCGCACCTCGCTCTGCGGGGACCTATGGGCTTACTAAGGTGTACTCTGAGGTGCTATGGCATGCAAACCACGACAAGAAGGTTCTGCTCGCGTTCGCACTCGGGCGGGCGGCAGAGGTAAGGGGTTCTGGCGGCGCTGCGTGGGATTCAACATGTCTGCTCGAAGTTCGACTGGAGGGAGACGCAGGAAGGCGTCGTCGTTGCGTCGCGTCGCCCACTGGGTTCGGATGGGTTCGTCTTCGTCCAAAGCAGCAAGCTGCTTGAACACGTCCGGCTCGTGCTCCAAGTCGCGCCAGATCCAGGGACAACAGTAGACCGGCGCCACCCAGATGCCAGGTTCCCACCAAATAGTCGGCACGAATCCTTCCGTGGCTTCCAAGAGTGCCACTTGTTCGTCGAGGTCTTTGCGAAACTGGGAGCGACGCACTTTGCGGTCGGTATGAAGGCCTCGGGACTGGGGTTCGGACTCGTCAATTGTGACCCAATGTCCGCCCTCCCAGTAGAGCCGAGCAGCCTTGCGCATCCACCCGATGAAGCGAGCAATCCCGTGAATGAACTCGAGTTGGAGCTGTTGGCGCAGGTGAAAGTAGAAGACCTTAACGCGCTTGTCATACATGGCAGCCCAGGGTTCAGCTTGGAGTAGCTTCTCGTATTTGGCTCGGTCCCAACGTGTTTTGATCTCGTCCGTATGAGTCTTGACTGGTACGAAGCTGGGAAATCCCAGATTCTGAGGGACCTGGTTGGTCAGCGGCTGCTTCTGGACCAGAATCCCGAGGTAACGCCAGCTTTTGTCGGTGGGGTCCGGAATCTCGATGATGTCCTTCTCTTGGGGCGTCATGTCTTTCAGCGCCTTCTTGTACAGCCGGTACTTCGAGGCTGGGACTTTGACAACCACCAAGTCTTGGGGTTGGCATTGAGCTGGGCCGCGCCTTAGCCGGAGGCTTGGACCTTTTGGAGGACCCACCACTTTGACCTGAAGCCTTGCGTTTCCGGGCCGAGTAGTCTTCATCCCCCGTGTCACCATGCGAGGAGAGAGATGAGAAGTCCGACTGGAAGGTGTTGCTGCCATCATCCCTGTCTGAGTTGCCTGGAAGTGGAGACAGGGACTCAGAAGGAGACAAGCTCTCGGACGGCAAGTCAGGCCAGAATGGAGGCGCACTCGTACGCCGAGAGAGGTTCTGCACAGCTTGGTCCAAGAAGTACTCTGGGACATTGCGAGCCCACGGCGTGGAGTCCATCCGGTTCCAGTACGCCATTGATTCCAGCATCGGCATTAGCTCCTTTTGCCGGAACTGCGTGTGCAACGCAGTGTCCATTCGAGCGAACGCCAGCGAGTCCAAGTACGACGTCCCGAAGAGCATGAGCTCCTTGACGTCGGCACGCACTTCACTCCATGTCACTGTCGACGGCAGAGAGGCGGTGGCTCGTTCTACACTTACGACGTACTTGGCGTTGCGTGAACGTGCACCCCGGGAACTTCCCGAGTAGTTGCTAGGCCGAGTTTGAGGCTGAGACGGAGGCTGCATCGCTACAGGATCGGGTGTGGTTAAGTCCACCACCGAGTGTGAGCTCTTGCTAGACTCCTCTGCGGATCCAGACAGGACTTTGGCAGCTGGCTTCGGCTTGCGTGCAGGCTTGGACGGCGTCTTGGATTTGGAGCTGGGCGTTGACGTCTTCCTCTCAGGAATAAGAGGTTGCCCAGTGGTGACCACGCTGTGGCAGCCTCTGGATAAGTCCAATTGACGGGCTGGATCCCGCCGAGGAGAGGCGACGCGTTGGAGCCCTTCAGAAGTAACTTGGAACAGCACAGAAGTTGGTGCTGGAGCCTTGTTCTCGGGTTCAGCTTCCTCCAGCACCTCAGAATCTTCACGGCTTTGCTTTTCCGCTGCATTATCGGACCGCGCAGCCCGTTCCGTGGCTAGTGGATACGGAGGCGCGTTGAAGTCGAACGCCCGCAAGTCCTCTACGTCCACGCACGTCACCCAATCTGGAGGCGGGGCTGTGCCCGTCTGGTAATGCTCAAGCAGAGCGAGCAAGCGTGGCCAATTACCCCGCAGACGGCCGTACTCGCGCAAGAAGTCCATTAAGGACCAAGGGTCTGAAAGCCGAGAATTCCGTAGTCGAGTCTCAAGCAAGCCACTTGCTGCCTCGGCCTGGTGTGCTCTCTCTTCGCTAGCGTGAAGGCGCGTCGTCAGCTCCTCGATACGTCGATCTCGTTCTTGGATTTCAAACGCATGACGACGCTCGCTCTCGTCAATGAAGCGTTCGTGAGCTGCAATGCCGCGCCGACGTTCAACTTCAACGCGCTCTGACCAAAATGCCCGTTGATTCTGGAGTTCGTGGCTCAGGCGACGACACTCCGTCAACCATGCTGCCGTATCCGCGACTTGCGGGTCTTGGACGAGTTGCTCCAGGGCCCGAATGTGTGCGAGGAGCAAGTGAAGGTAACGCGGCGAGGCCAGCGTGCGGCGCGCGAAATGTTCCACGCCGAAGTACTGAAGTGCGGGAAGCACCTCGCGCAGAACCTGCGCACCTGAAGCTGCTAGAGATGTTGCTTGGGGCAGAGGCATGATCGGAGCCGGCTGCAATGTGTTAGCGCGCACGTCCTCACGTATGATGCGCGCCAGATCTGTGAAGTCTCGATCCGACAAACACCCGCCTTCGACGAGGCGCTCGATCCCGCCGTCGCCATCTCGGACGGGTACGTCAGCAGCGATGTCCGCCAGTGTAGCTGGCACTCCCACCAGTGCGGGCCGCGACACAGGAACTTCGTGTTCACTGAAGACGTAGCGCGGTGTGACGAGACGCACGCGCGGGGGCACGGAAGACGAGCGTGCAAACGATGCTGCCGCGGGCTGAGGTCTGCGCGCGAAGGCTGCCGTTAACTGTGAAACTCGGCGTTCCCCGTCAACACTATGACCACGAATGCTGGAGCTCGAAGCTGGCGTCGGGTCTGCTGGCTGCTGCGACCCTTGCGGACTGCTCGGGGTGCTGGCGCTGGCTGTTGATGCTCGCGCGAGGGCAGCGCTCAACACCACGCCTACGTGCGAGGCCCCCGCGTCCGCGGGGAGTTGGCCTTCGCTGGTGTGCGCCTTCGCC
>JAIKVE010001693.1:0-10689 GCA_024679115.1 Phytophthora pistaciae
AGTGGCGCGATGGAAAGTCTGCAAGCTTGTTTTGCGTAAATGAGTTGTGAACAGCGTTGGAGGAGTCGTAAGAAGTACTTGCAGTCGCCGTATGGTGTTGGAATGCGAAGAAAATGTGAATAACAGCAGTGGCAGCAATAGTGAGAGTGCGGGCTTGCGTAGCTGACGGCGAGGCAATCGTGCAGAACGGTGCGATTCGATATTGTGCTCGCGCACTTCCAGTTGTTGATACCCAGTCATTCGATACGACGAACGGGTTAGTAAGTACGGCGCATTGCGTTGGATCCAACAGTGCTGCAGTTGTCTGTGGGAACCTGATGGTGGCCCGCTGGAAGTAGTGGGAGTGAAACTCTCGCAAGTGTGATCGGCGTGATTATTGTGGATACCGAAGAACGGAATCACCGAGGGCAAGAGGTTCATGACCAACAAGGGCGCTGCAAAGCTCGAGTAGCAAGCCACGGTGTTGCCTGATCAAAGGTTACGGTACTATTTGGCGCTGCAGAAGGACGTCATGCATCGAGATGCGTATTGGCATCATGCTTTGTGTAAGCATGCGTCCGAAATTAAGGCAGTGCTGTTGGCAAATTTGATCGGCTTGATTTTGGAGAGAGTCTGTGGTGCGCCCATGGATGCCCTCCCGATCCCGACGTCGGGTAGATGAACAGATCGCTGATTCAGTGGGAGAAATGGAGTTGTGGAAGTCAGCGATGTTCATGAGGAAACACTGTAATTGTTGCGTACAAAACACAGTGAGGCATCGGAAGAGCTGAGTTGTCCAAGTTCTGCTAGGAGAGTTTAATTTCTGGTGACACTGTTGCGGATCTGTTAAACTTTTGTGGAAAGTTGCGAGTGGATCGCTGCGAGCGTGAGACCATGTGAGAATGATTGCCAATGTTGGCTGCTGTCCTGGTTTGCTGCTGAACCGGGATCGTATGCTGGAAGTCGAATCGGTAATGTTTGGTACGATTAGCAACACGTGTTGAGCAGCAACAAGAAACTCGGATACCGCTTTGAATTGCGGATTCAATAACCTTTTGCGGAAAGTCGAGTGGTGGATTGCTGCGAGCGGTCTTTCGTAGAGTGAATTGTTTGCAAAGCTCGAGTTGCTTTACATTTGTTCATCAAGTTGCACTGAGAGAGTGGATGGAGTAGCTCAGTGGGAGTGACGTGCTGACTGTGCAGAACAAGAGCATGCAAGTTGAAAGTGGGAGTAATGCGGTGATTCCCAGGAAGCGCTTGACGCGGTTTAAGATTGAGTCTATTCAGTCAGATTGGTCCACAAGCTGGTTCGAATGGAAGGCAGAGCGTTGTGAAGCACACCGAGAGTGTGGCAGGAGGAGATGTATGTCTAGTGTGAGTGCTGCCGAGTGAATGAAGTAAACATCGGGCGATGTACGATGTCATCGCAGTCTACCCTGGTGGACGAGTAACCCGTGGAGGATGACGGAGATGCGTGTACGAGAAAGTTTTTTTTTGGCAAACTAGATGCGTTCTACATCAAGGTAGTACCTGAGGGTGTCTACGCTTTACTTGATGATGCTACCGAGAGAGAGGACCCCAGTCAGATATCCCAGAGCGACGGTTGGTGTGCTGCAGAGGCAGACAACGTCAATGTCTTCCGAGTTGGCGACAAACTTTGGGTTTCTGATAACGGATTGGATGGAGTGAGAAACAGCAGTCTCATTCTATACTCGACTCACCGAGTGTGAATTGATGAGCGACTAGGTGCAAAGAAGATCTAGACGACTGCGGTCGTGTGCGATGGCCGAGGCCATTGTTCGTAGTTGTGAGCGGTTGGCACAAGTTTGTTGGCTGATGCGTCGGACAACTTGGACGTCACGTTACCGCCGAATGAATACAGTCGAGGTGACGTGTTTACGGATGCAATACCTTGAATTGCGGGTAGCTGCGGCTGCGATCAGGGTGGCCAAGTGGATGGTGTTGCTTCGAGTTTCCGCCTCGGAGTTGTCGGAAGCGAAGGAAGTCAGCTGCGGGCTGATGGTGTTGAATGGACGCTGTTGTGTTGGCTGCGTGCTAGCGATCAGCGGTTTGATGGTGATATCGGCTGCGTGCTGGTATGTTTGGTGTGTTTGGTGAAATCCTAGCTGAGGCTACGGTGGTAAGTTTTTTTTATTTTGTATTGGAGCGTGTGCGCTTGGGGTGGCGAGTACTTTGGCAAATGCGGTTTTACCAATTGTGCATTCGAGTGCGCGTTGTGCATCCTAAGTTAAGTGGGAGTACGAGAAATCGAGTGTGATTTCGAGGATAACTTAGTCTGCAGCAACTGCGTGTTGTCTGCGACTGAGTAATGAAGTGGTGGTTGAGGACCATGACTACTCAGAGGATAACTTAGTCTGCAGCAACTGCGTGTTGTCTGCGACTGAGTAATGAAGTGGTGGTTGAGGACCATGACTACTCAAAGAGACCCGAGGGTTTCTGAGAATGACTCCTGCATGCGTGCGGTTGTTGTGATTGACTGAGGCCAATGTAGTCAGGAAGAGTCCACGGGGGTTTTACTGCTTGCGGAGCTTTCCCCTACAACAACACTTGAAAGAATAAATATATCTCAATTTGACCCACACCAAGCAAGTCGTTCCTGTTTTATGATTAATCTACTTGTAACTGTGTTACTGAAGCTCTCCTGCTCCTCGATGCGGTCGACGGACAGGATTCCAAGGTGCTCCATGGGACTGAGAGTCTCGTAGTAGGCGCTCCAGTCGATATGGAATGGTCATTTTCAGAAAATTACGTTTCAAACTGATAAAAATTTCATAAAAGCTTTTTTACCGTTATATATGCTCTTTTATGGTTAGACTCGGTTTTATTGTGATGGCATTCCTCTTGAAGTTCTTGAGGTGAATTACTCCGGATAGCGCAACTGTGCTCTTACTTGACGTCTTTATACATGCTCGGGCATGCGCACACCATTTCGAGTATCTGCACGTCCAAGCACCCCGACGCCATCCTTTCAGACATACGAAGACAGACTTGCAAAGGACTTAAATAGAACTTGCACAAGGTGTTTAGCAGCATCCTTGCCGGAGCTAATAGTGCCGCGGCGCCTTTTGGACGATCCTCTTCAACCGGATAGCAATGAACAAGCCGGTGAGCACTTACCATGCATCCGAAGTGTATCCAAGCCATTTTCAGGGTCCCGTTAACTTCAACTTAGGCCAATTTCTAATGGTTAGAAAACCCTTTAGGCCATTTCAAACTGATAAAAACGGTCATTAATCAGTTTGATTCGAATCAAATAACAAACTGACCCATCCATACCAGTCGAGAAGTCGTAAGCTACTGGATAACTAAGTGACAATACAAGTCTTCAAAAGTGTTTTTTTCTGGATAAGAAGAAGGCTGTGGTGAACCGTATTACGGCTGTGGCTCCTATCACCAACTCGAACAAAGCCCCTTGTTTGTCAGTCCTTTGTCTTGGCGGGGAGAGCAAAACACAATTCAGCGGCCCGGCAATTTCAAAAACAAATGAAGCAGGTAGCTTCAGAAGCAACTAAATTTACGAGATCGTTTGACGGGTAGTGCTGCGAATCAAATCATCATCCCAACGTGCATACAGTATGTAGTATCAATCCTTCGACTACACTAGGTACTACACTAGAGAAAACGTACATTTCAGAGCTTCTTCGGCAGGGATCAGACAATATATATTGGATATTGATTGTCTGCGAGACATCCATCACAATCAATATTGTACCAGTACCAATATTTGCCTCAACATATTGTCATACTTGCATTTAGTATGCCTATATATTGTACTGGAGTTTGTGGGCATGTATCGTCATGCCACTATTCCCAATGGCTTGCGAAGCTTCATCTGTGATTTATCTGTCCTAGCCTCGCGAGGAGATCGACCTCGGCGTGCCAAATGTGTAAAGTGAAGTGACCGGTTTGGGCAATGACGGACACGCGGCCGTCAAGCCCTTGCTCTCCTTCTCTCACGACGTGGTTATCTTCCATTGCTTAAGCCGAGGATGCAACCCGAGTTATTATCACAAACATAGCATAGTATTAAGACGGGTAGTCGCTGCAGCTATTGCAGTCTTAGCGCCTCTTATCCGTACTCATACGAAGTATTTTCGCACGTAATCCAGTAGCTGCTCAAATTTTCATGTTGGTAGCCTAGCATAACTTGAGACGCTGAAAAATACTTGAAGTCACAAAACAGAAACGCCTTTCACCTCAAGGCTGCTCTCGTCTAGAAAGTGAAGCGAGCAAGTCTTCATATCGAAAACTTCAAAATTCGGCTGTTAAGCCCGTTCTGTTACGAGCGAAAAGTGATGAGCGCTGAGGACCTGGCAGTCGAGAAGTACCTGAGAATGGGTTGGATCTAATCATCACAAAACTATCAAAGTGGTAGAAGTGTTTAGTAGGCTATAGCCACCCAGAGAAGGGTGTAAATAACTCACGGTGTAGGTAGGGGCAGATTTCCTTCCTGAACAATATTGACAATGAATAGTGGATATTGAAGACCCCCCCAACAATATTGCAATTTTACAGTATCAATTTTTATTTTCCGATCCCTGCTTCTTCGGGCCGACGGCGCTGTAAACAACCGGCTGCCTCGCGATTATGGCAGAAGTTGTTGAAGGGATTATGAAGGTGCTGTCCAACGGCCGTAGTTTATGGTGGAACACCACAGCGTCAGAGCACGAAGGGTAACGGCAACGAACGAATTGGCGGGCTGCAAATTAATCACTTCGCATTTTGCATCCAAGTACCCAAGTGTTCAAGCTCACATCAACCCCAAGATGGTCCGAAGCAGCCTCGCTGCACTTGCTGTGATGGCTCTTGCCATGCCAGCCGCCGCCCAAAACATGTCGTTCGGAGCCGACAACTTCTACCGCAGTGATAACGTGTCGTCCCAGCCCATCACGTTCCTGAACCAGTTCAAGATAACTGTCGCGGCCAACCTCTTCGTCCCCAAGGACCTCGACACCAGCGTCCCTGCGCCTGCCATCATCGTCGGCCACCCGATGGGCGCTGTCAAGGAGCAGAGTGCCAACCTGTACGCGACCAAGATGGCCGAGCAGGGATTCGTTACGGTCTCGGTCGACCTCTCGTTCTGGGGAGGCAGTGAGGGCGAGCCTCGCAACGCCGTCTCGCCCGATATGTACGCGGAGACCTTCAGCGCTGCCGTCGACTACCTCACGTTGCAGGACTTCATCGACCCCGAGCGTATCGGCGGTCTTGGAATCTGCGGCAGTGGCTCGTACATGATCAGCGCCGCCAAGATCGACTCGCGTATCAAGGCCATCGCGACGTTAAGCATGTATGACATGGGCGCTGTAAACCGCGACGGATTGAGGAAGGCGCAGAGCGTCGAGCAGCGCAAGGCTTTCATCGCTTCAGCAAGCCAGCAGCGCTCGATTGAGGCTGCAGGTGGGGAGGTCCAGTACACTGGCGGCGTCGTGCACGAGCTCACGGCGGATACGCCCGATGTTCGGCGCGAGTTCTACGACTTCTACCGCACGTCGCACGCTGAGTACACGCCCCCGGGTGCTTTCCGCAATGTCACGACGGACCGGACGCTATCGAGCATTGTCAAGTTCATGAACTTCTACCCGTTCAACGACATCGACACGATCGCGCCGCGTCCGCTGCTGTTTGTGTCCGGTGACCAGGCCCACTCTCGCGAGTTCAGCGAGGCTGCGTATGCTGGTGCGACTGAGCCGAAGGAGCTGTACTGGGTGCATGGTGCTGGTCATGTGGATCTCTACGACCGCGTGGACCTCATTCCGTTCACCAAGTTCACCGAGTTTTTCCAGAGCGGCCTCGCTGCGAACAACACGGCTGCGCAGTAGATTTCCGTCATCGCCTCTCGACATTGTACGTCGAGAAAAAAGAAGGTTGCAATCGACGCTAGCGGCGTGAGATTCAACAGGATGAGTGCCCATTAAAGGTTAATTGAACAAATGGGAATGGAATCATCGTATTCACTCCTTTCACTTGGGTAGTATATAACGTTGTGGGGGGGGGGGTCAACTCCCGCAAGATCGTCCGGGAATTTCGCGAATGACCTCTCGAATCGCTTTGAAGTAACACAGTATTTTTCGAAGTACTGCCGTACTTTGAGCCTTTAAAACCCTCCTCTGGTTCGGATTTGTATATCGTGGTTATTCCGCCGATATGACCTTTTTTTCAGATCTCTGAGGAGGGAAGGTTAAGAAGGCGTTTCTGGTTATCTATCCACTGGGACGGTTGAAGACAACAACTACAACTTGTAGTTCTGTGATTCTACCGGTATACAGAACGCGCAGCAGATGTACGTTGCCAAGCCCAACTCGAATCAGTCTAAGTGCAATTCTAACAAAATCCGACTAACCTAGTGTACCCGCAACAAATTTTTGGTTTGCGTTACATCCCCCCCCATATGTGGAACCTGGCCTCCCCAGACATGGCTACAGTACCAGAGACGGCTACATTTACAGCCTCAGCAACCGACAGCACGCAATCCTGCTAGGAGTCGCCGAGTCAGAGGTCGCAGTGCTAACTGCCGACCATTGCATGTGAAGGAGATGTAGGCAGCTCCTTTGGATACAGCACTATCGATTTCACTTAGAACAGCGCAAAAGACTACAAAGTACACTTTAGTTTCGTGCAGTTTGGAGCCAATAGTCAACTGCAAGCAACGATGTCGCGCTTTCGACTCGAGAGTGACGGCGACGCCGTGATGACAGTGCCCTAGCCGATATTCGAGGTCGCCTTACCGCCGAAGCTCAAGGCCTGGGGCCAAGCGTCGTTGATCACGTGGAGAAAAGTGCGCGAGCCGAATGAAGAGACTGTGAAGGAGCGGTGTCAGTGGTCTGGTGAAGATTACAAGCTAGAGGTGCGAGGAGTACGTACAGCTGTGGATCCGGACCTCTTCGTGTTTTTGGCAGCGTACGAGATCGGCAAAGACAAGAAGGACATCACGGATGAGGACATACTAGCTAAGGTAAAGGAGCGCTACGAAACCATGAACAGCGACTATCTTTCGAACCTTTCAGCTCCATTGTCTCAGCAATTGTAAACGGACCTCACGATTCCCAGATCGCGTAGCGAAGTACTTCAGGTTGCTCGAGAGGAGCATTGCTAATAACGTCTTTCAGGAGAATCTCGGCTGGCGACATGCGACGGATGACAACTATGTGGCTCGCCTGAAGCAGAGGACCAATATTTTGGAGGATAATCTCTCGCCGACCATGCTTCGGGACGAGATCAAAGGCATGCGGGAGCTAGTCAAGTACAAGCACATCTGAATCAATGAACGGTTGCTGTACAAGCTGAACCTCGAGCGCGCGGAACTTCAGCAGCTCTTCTACAACCGATTCAAGCGGCAGGAGGCTGCTAGTGCAGTTCCCAAGCCAGGCAACCGCAAAGGTGGCAGGCCACAGGCCAACCCGGGGACTACACGGACGGAGAGTACGCTACGCAGCTCAAATGAGGGTGGGCAGCAGCCGACAAGGGGCAGGAGCAGTGCCCCAGCAAGCAACACGGCAGGCGCAACTTTTAATAGACACCAGCCACCAAGAACGGGCTGTATTCACTGCATGGGTGAACACTGGCTACGGGACTACCCGACAGTCACGTCTGCAGAGAAGGAGGAAGCTCGAGCAAAAAATACAAATTGCTGGAAAGTCAAGCGGGTAGTAGTTGGTAAACCCACCGCGACGGAGGATGCAACGCAGCGGCAGGCGCATGCGGGCGGAAAAGCGTTAGATGACGAGTAATACTCGGTACTTATCAACGGATTCGTGGAGATTTCAATGTGCCCGGACATGGGTGCAGAGACCAGTATTCTCCCCGCAATGGTTCTCGAACAATTCCGGGCTGCAAGACACCAGCTTGCGACGACACGCCTAGTTACACCAGTGCCAGTCAGTGCCGATTGTAGGCACGATGCCGCACTTGTAAGTGATCCTGAGCTTCGTAGCTGGTGCGAAATTCATTGCTAGGTTCAATATGTTCAAGGGCTTTTGGCAGATCATGCTGGCTGAAGAATGTCAGGAGAATGCTCAGCTTTATGACGCACGACAGCGTCTACACACCTCTGCGAGTGCCTTAAGGAGCGATGGATTCAGCTCTGCACTTCCAAAATCAAATGCAGACTGTGTACAAGCCGCTGGTGTACAAGAGAGCGCTGATCTGGATCGACGATATCATCACCTACAGTCGCACAGAACAAGATTTCCTCACTAACCTGCAACTTTTCTATGAGCTGACAGCGAAGTATCGGCTCGAGCTCAACGCCAAGAAGAGTGTTCTTATGTCGTTCGGGTTTTCCTGGTGTGGCAGAATTATTGATGACGAAGGTGGACAAAACCTATCGCCCAACCTAAACACATAACCCCTAAACGCTCGCTGGTGACACGACCCATAAGCGGGAGAAACTATGGAGATCGAGGTTACGGAGATCGAGGGTGAGTAATAGGTGAAAGTGCCCAATTCAAGATAGACTATTCCAGACATATTGACCCATATCAAAATAGTCGGCCTATAAATACTTTTTGTGAATGGCCTTAAAATAGTCCCGATAGTTGCTGTGGTCGAAGGGTCGTTCATCCTCAGTCCGCGAAAATGGAGACGGCTAGCACCCGTGAGCTTGCTGCCCGCTTTCCAATACCGCCGTTGCCTGAAAAGGTATACGAGTCATACGAAGAAGCCGAGGCAGCCCTTCACGCCTGGAATCGCAAACATGGTGTCGACATCACCAAGGCTCATCACAAAAAGAACCGAGCTGGGGACGCGCGTCAGCGTGACTTCAAGTGCGATCGATATGGGAGCACTCAAAACAATCGTGGCTTAAGTGAAGAGGATCGAGTTCGACCCAACCGCGGAACCAGTAAAATCGGTTGTCGGGTGAAGATTCGCTTGGAGGCATTGGACCAGCAAAACACTGCTGGAAAGTGGAAGGTGGTGCACCTGGGAGATTCGCTTCATCACAACCACCCTCCATCCGAAGATATCAGTATTCACCCGGGTCACAGGAAGCGTGACCTGTTGCGACTGACAGCCCCTGGATTGACCACTGCTGACTTAGTTGCATCCCAAACGGCAGTAGGGATTGCACCAGAAGTGATCGTGGCTACGCTTCGCCGTGCTGATCTCAGCAGTTCGATCACAGAGAAAGACATCTCCGATAGGAAGGGCGCGGAACGGCGGGAATTGCTGTCCGACAGCACATCTACAGAAACCCTGCTGAAAGCACTGGACGATCACGGGTTTTTCTACAAGGTCGACGTGAACCCGGATACGTCTAGACTGCGCTACCTGTTTTGGTCACACCCTGGAATAAAGGAATTCTACACTTGGAATAGTAACGTGCTGATCCTCGACTGTACGTACAAGACAAACGTGTACGACCTTCCGTTGTTGAACATCATCGCGATGACAAACATGAATACTGTTCTACCCGTCGCGCAGTGTTGGCTTCCGGGTGAGAAAGAGGAAGACTTTGTTTGGGCGTTGGAGCAACTCAAGGCAATGATGGAATCACACGGGATATCTGAGCCTTCTATCATCTTGACAGACCGTGCTCTCGCCTGTATGAACGCGCTTGACCTCAAATTTCCTGATGTACCATCACTCGTGTGCCGCTGGCATATGAATCGAAACGTCTTAGCCAAGGCTAGGACCATTTTTGGGCAAGTCGAGATCGCATCACCAGCGCCTGGTCAAGACAAGTACGAGAACACCGTTGCAACAGACCAATTCATGGAGCTCTACTATGAATGCGTTGCGTCTCCAACAGAAGCCGACTTCGAAGAGCGTCGTAATAAGATCCGGTCTGCCAGTGGGGAAATGGCTGACGATCTAGACGCTCAATGGTGGAAGTATAAGGAGAAACTGGTGAAGTGCTGGACGTGTCAATACCTGCACTTTGGTTACCGAGACACCTCACAGAGGGTACGCACTCAAAGTGTAAGAGGTGACTGGAAACCTCACGGGGAGACCTTCTGCCAGCTTTCGAGAAGCTCCTTCCCTGGTGGGAGAAATGTATCAAAACAACTAGCCTTGCGGTTGAACGTGACGTTGGCAAAGTCTCTCATATACTTCAGGATGAACGTTACTCGGCTGTGGTGATGTTTGTAAGTCGGCATGCGCTAAACCAAACCGTGGAGTTGTGGAAGTCCGCACAGCAAGTTGTGCGGAAGAAAATGACCGTGGCGAATTGTACAGGAGTCTTTAGGCGCGGAAACGGTAGACCGTGTGTCCACGATCTCATCGAAATCATCAAGTCGGAGTGAAAGGCAAAGTTGCAGCTTCAGCACTTCCACAAGCACTGGTTGACGCGCCGTGGGCACTCCGAGGAACCTGCCTTACGAATCTTAGAGCCAGCTCCAGCACGACAGGCTAAGCAAACCAAGCGTAGGAAAACACACAAGAAAAACCACGGTGTATCGGGAACAGCACGCGAGCCGACTTACAGCGAGCGAGTTGATCTGAACAACCCCGCGTCGGCACCTCCACCGGCACCGCTACCAATGACGACGTTCACTGATCTACTGCATTCCAACGCAAACAGCAATCCCCATTTCCCAGTACTCCCAGCAATGCTGAACCTAACGGCATCTGATTGCTCATTGAAGTTGAACGCACATTGCTGAGCGTGAACGCGAGCGTGCTCTACGGCAGGTACGTGGGTTGCGAACTGTGCCTGACGAGGTACTGGTACATGCAGTACATGGATCT
>JAIKVE010001694.1:353-10684 GCA_024679115.1 Phytophthora pistaciae
CTGTACCACCAGGCGCTGCAGCTGCTGCGCATGGCGATGGCCACCGTCGTCTCCTCCCAGTACTCTGGATCCGCGAGGGAGTTCGCCAACGGCCCGTTCGCGCTCACAGTCGAGGCCGGCCAGCTCATGGAGGCTGCGGCCATCGGCATCCAGCCGGAGGCTCGCCGCAGATACCGACAGTTCGCCCCGGAGCTGCAGACCCTGCGCCTGCCCAAGTTCCCCCAGGTCGTGAGCGACTTCGTGCGTCGCGCTCGCACCAACTTTGACCCGCGCAGCGCGCTGGCGCAGGAGGCCGTGAGGAGACTCCCGGCGTGCGAGACCACCATGGTCATGACGCACAAGCTCGTGATCGAGAAGATGGAGCTGCTGGACCGATGGAAACGCACCGTCGAGCAGGACCAGGCGCACGCTCTGGACTCCCAGCGTAGGCTTGAGACGCACTTGCAGCAGCGCCTCGCCGTACTGGCCCGGTCCGTGTCGGTCTAAGGCGTAGCAGGTGGAGCTGGATGCATATTCAACTCGGTTAACCACCACACAGCAGCGCATGCGGTAAGTTCCGCTGCGTTGCTCAAGAGGGCGGGGGCTCTACAGCGGCCCGCCTTCTTAGTAAATTGTTTATAATTTATGCAGCGCCTCAAGTCTTGAGCGTTGCTGCGATTGATATCAAATAGACGTGCATCGTCATTTCATATACGGTGGGGGGATGGCACTTGAAGTCGTCAAGCCTGTGATCTCACTGACAAATGCACGTCAAGTACAGAAAGTCTAAAACGACAACAAATCTTCTTACATGTATGTCGATCAATACCGGGCAATGCTCTTGCCGCTCCCGTCTACTGCAGCGTACCTCACTGCCCCCAGTCGCCCATATTCACATCGTTGTCGTCAGGTTGGTCCATGCCGGGGTGGCGGTACGACCCACGACCCAGCAAAAAGTCCTGGCTCACCATTCCCCGGGACGGCGGCTGCCCTGGTTGTTGTTGCTGCTGCTGCAGGTCATTGAACATGTGGTGGTCGGGGAGCTGCCGCTGCTGGCCGGGCAAGCCCTGCGAGCCGAACACGTCTTGCGAGCCGTCGTCGCCGTAGAAACTCGTCCGCGGAGCTGTCGGCGCGGGCTCGCTGCGCGAGACTTCGTAGGGAGCCCCGCGCAGGCCACCGGACGCATTGCCAACGAAGTGGCCCGAGTCCTGGTGCCGCACGACGTCGTGCATGTCCATGCCCATTTGGGCGGCCTGCTGCGCGTAGATATCCTGCTGACTTGAGCCCATTCCAGAAGACATGAGCATTCCCTTCGGGATGTCGCCGTACAGAGGGTGCTGCATTTGGCGCGAGTGCTGCTGCTGTTGAAGCGCGGCCTGTTGTTGCTGGAGCTGCTGCTGCTGCTGTTGCTGGTTCAGCATTTGCAGGTGAGAGGATCCGGGCTGCACGACTTGAGGGAGGTTGGGCACCTTGTTGCGTTGGAACTGACGCTGCTGCTCTTGGCGCTGCTGCTCTTGGCGTTGCTGCTCTTGCTGCCGGCGCTGAAGCTCTAGCCGTTGCTGCTCCTGCTGTCGTCGCTGCTGCTCTTGGCGCTGCTGCTCCTGCCGTTGTTTCTCCAGACGCTGCTCCTCCAGTCGCTGCTGCTCTTGGCGTTGCTGCTCCAGCCGCTGTTGCTCTAGTCGTTGCTGCTCCAGGCGTTGCTGCTCTTGGCGCTGTTTCTCCAGACGCTGCTGCTCAAGACGTTGTTGCTCAAGGCGCTGCTTCTGCTGCTGCTCGAGACGCTGCTGTTCCAGACGCTGCTGCTCCAAACGACGCTGCTCCTCTTCGATGCGGCGCTGCTCTTCCATGCGCCGCTGCTCCTCAAGGCGTTGCTGTTCAATACGCTGCTGTTCACGACGCTCCTGTTCTAGTCGCTGCTGCTCACGTCGCTGCTGCTCACGGCGTTCTTGTTCCTGACGTTGCTTCTCAATGCGCTGTCGCTCAAGACGCTGCTGCTTCTCCAAGCGCTCCCGCTCTCGACGCTCTCGATCTTGACGTTCTCTTTCCTGGCGTTCACGCTCCTGACGTTGCTGTTCCAGGCGCTGTTGCTCTAGCTGGCGCTGCTGCTCAAGTCGCCTTTGCTTCTCCAATTGCTGCTGCTGCTCTTCCAACTGCTTTTGTTGCTGCTCCAACTGACGTTGTTGCTCAAGACGCTGCTGCTCTAGACGCTGCTGCTGTTGCTGCTGCTTGTTCAGAACTTCGAGCGCCTGGTCAAGAAATGACTGCTCGCTTTGACCGGCACCTTTGGACGCCTGGCCTTTTTGCTGCTCGGTCTCCTTCGGGGCGGATTCCCTCTTGTCTGCTCCCTTTCCCCCGCGAATCGAAAATTGGCCCTGCGGCGCCAGTTCCTGCGATGCCTCGGCTGCAGGCTTCGCCACCATGGGCGGCGAGTTTAGCAGCGGATCACTTCCAGCTGAGATGTCGGGCAATACTGACGAAGTAATGTCAGCAATCGCGCGAGATGCTTGCTCCAGATCCCCCTCACTGTCATCAGCGTCATCTGCGCGCGACTTGCTCTCGGCGGAGCTGTAGTTAGACTCTTTTGCATCCGAGTCCTCACTTCCTAGCAGCTGTGAGATGCCTTTCGCTTCATGAGATGCGGGCGCCTTGCTCACTGGTGTCGCGTTAGTGGTCGCCGCCACGCCGGAACTACTGCCAGACGCTGTATCCGCTCCAGTCAAACGCGGCTTCTTCGCTTCCGGCTCCTCTGCACTCACTTCACCGCCATCGGTACTCTCATCGTGATCTTCGTCTTTCTTCGCCTTCGCTTCAGCCTCGGCTTCCTCTTCCTTCAGCTTCAGCTGCTTCTCTTCCTCCTCAGCCTTCAGGTCACGGCACTTTTGGTACAACATGTCCGTCATCCTGACAATTTCTTCGCTCAAATGCTCCTCCCGGGCGATCTTCAGAATACCGGACAGCGTCTTGCGCATACGGGCGCGGTTCTGACGAATCGCATTCAGATTCACCTGGTAATTCGCGATCTGGCGTTCAATGAGGCGCCGAGACGGCGGGATCTTCACCTTCGCAAATAATGCCGGGGTCGGCGGTAGCTTCACAGGAACACCCGTACGCTTTCGCTTCGTACCAATCAGAGTCAGCGACTTCTTCAGACTCGACGTCATCTTTTCGAAGTGGTTTTCCATCTTCGTCCACTCGTTGACGGAACCGGTGATGTCGCGGAGCTTGTCCAGCAGAACAGTCAACAGGAGCTGGTCACTGCTCGTAGTCATGAGCTTTGAGCTGTAACGATAGGCCGGTACGAAGCGGTCCACAATGTTCGTGGAACGGATGAAGTTCCGCCGGTGGCTAATATTCTCCAGAAGCATCTCGTCGAAATGAATCTTCTGCTCACACTTGTTCAAGTCGCTCGAGTACTGGTTGATCAAATCCACCACCTTCATGATTGCAGAAGCCTCCACAGTGCGCGCCTCCTCTAGATCCATGAGCTCCGTTTCAGCGTTGCGCAAATGCTTCTCCGTACGCTTAGCCAGGGTACTCGTGGTACGTTCAAACTGCGCCTGTGAGGACAGAATTTGGTGGCGCAAATCAAAGATCCGAATGAGGTCGTCGACTTCCGATGTGTTGGAGCGACCGACACTGTTGTCGTCATCCTCCGTGTCGCCTTCGTCGTTATCCTCGTCATCTTCTTCAGCCTCCGGTCGAGTAGCAGCCAAGATTTCACGCTTGCCATACTCCACAAGTTGCACGAGCTGCGTTTTCTCCAAGTGTACGAGAGTCGCACCCGTGCTGTTGGCAATCAAGTTGGCTCGTTCCGTTTTCGACGATACATCCGCAATGAGACTATCGATCAGCACCAAGAATTTTTCTTCAGCCTGGGAACAGAAGTGCAAAGGAAAGTGATGTTAGAACCAACCACATAGTAAGTCAGCGGTGCCCGGCAGTATATACGTACGCTTGTAGATGTCGTCGGCTTGGCAGCTACCAACTCTGTCTCCGCCGCGGAATTATCGTCGTCGTCCACCACGATAATCTCTTCCGAGCTCTTCGACTCTTCGTTAGTGCTAATCGCGTCAAGGGCCTCCTGCTTAATCTCCTTTTCTTCCAGAGCTTCAGTGGAGGTTGAGGTGGCATCCTTTGGCTCAGTGGACACTTCGGCCGTGGCCTTAGAATCGTCAACAGAAGCCTCGTTTTCAGTAGATGGTGCGTCTGCGGGTTTTTCAGTGCTGTCGGTCTCCGCAGCCTTGTCAGCCTCCTCATTCTTCTCCTCATCAGGGACAGCGGGCATTTCTTCGTCCTCCTGTGGAACCTTCGGTGCATCAGCAGCTTCGTCCTGCTTATCCTCCGTTGAAACCTCTTGCTCAGTACTAGCATCCGTCTGCTCAGTCTTCTCCTTTGCCTCCTGCTTCGCCTTCTTCTGCTCTGCGATCCTCTCCACCAGCACCCGACGCGTTTGCTGGAGAAACTCGAGGATGCGGTTGGCTTGGCCAGTCAGGCACTTATCGCAGAACCAGGGCGAAGGAGGAGCCGCCTGCAGCGGAGGAGTCACACACTTGAAGTGCGTCTGGCTGTGGCACGCGCTGCAATTGGCCACCTCACCCGCGGCCTCTTTCCTGCAGATGACGCACTTCTAAAGGCACAACAATAAGCAACAGTACAGTCAGTCAATCGCTAAATACTACGCACTCAGCAGTCAGTAGCTACACACCGGGGCCGCCTCTTGCTTGGCCTGAGCTGCAGCCGCCTGGGCCATCCTCTCCTTAGTCGTAGGCGACGGCGCGGGCACAGGAGCTTGAGCTGGAGCTGGAGCTGGCGCCGCCTTCTTCTCCTTGTGGGCGGAGCGCGCGTTCGTGCCGCGCTTGCGGATGTTGAGGCGGTCCTTGATGTCCTTGAGGCTTTCGCCCGAGGCGGCCGAGTACATGGACGACCAGCCCGCGTCCGTCTTCAGAGCTACAGGAAGAGAGAATAAGTAAGTTATGGGACCAGGGACGTGTCTACGGGACGAGGCCCCTTCAGCCGGTCAGCAGTGTCCGCCACGTACAGGGGTTCAGCGTGCGCTTCATGTGCAGCGCGCAGGGCACGGGCGACGTGTAGACTTGGTCCTTGAAGCGGATGGAGCCGTCGGGTAGCAGGTCCGCGTACACGCGCTTGCGGTAGTACGACACATAGAGCTTCTTGGGGCCTGCGCACACGATCGCATATACAGTAAGTGAGTATAAGTGTGGTATAATACGCGGTGGGGCGCTCGCGTACCGGGCGACAGCAGCTTCTCGTCGATGAGCGTCGTCAACACGATGCGCGCGTCTCCCTATTGCATACACACGCAGCAAGGCCACGAGGGACGATCAGATGGGTACACTACTGGGTGGTGGTGGTGGTGAGACGTTGGACGCACCATGATGAAGGACGTGGCGAGCCCGCGAGGCGGCCGGACGAGGAGAAGAAGAGGAGAGAGGAAGAGCGCGCGATGGGCGAGTGCGGGACGCGCGTGCTTTTTGTCTGGGGCAATCAGGGGGAGGAAGCGCGCCACTATGAAAGAGAATATATAGATGGTGTGGCGCGACATGAACCTACGTTACGGGATGACTGTTCTGAGCAGCAATTTTCTCGTCGGCATTTCATTGTACGTTCAAGCACAGTGTAAGTTTTAGTAGACGATGAGCGTGAGCTTGCTGTGCACGAGTTCCTACCCAGTTCACTACGTTGCACATATTTCCATTCAAGTCTTCTCAGAACTGGGTGGAAGCCGCTGTAAATAAAGGTTTCGCGATGGCTCGGCATTCGGCAAATACACTGACAATACTTACCATTGCAGTGAGCACAAGAAGCCTCTCGTTGGAGTCCTTGTCATCATCCTAGATCCTATGCGCGAGGATTCTTCTACGAACGTTAGGCTCAATTGTTGAGCTTTCCGCTCGGCAGCTTTTGTCCAGACTCTGGACTCCAGGAAACATACCATAAAATAAAGCCGTATCGGTAATAATAAAAAAAATCTTCTCGCAGCATCAGCTTCACCATGCTACTTAGGTAGACTCTCTTGTTGTGCAGCCAGAATACCCCTCAACTCTGCGACGGCGGCTTCCATCGAAGCTCGCGCCATCCGTCTGCATGCGCAGTAAACATCACTCACTCGTTGTGAATCATTACGGAGAAAAATGAGGTTGAAGCGAGGTGGCTACATCGTATTTGTTATACCACTTACCACCATCCCAATACTTTACCCAAGTTCACCTTCCCGCCGGTATCTAACAAACCCCTCCTCGGTACTCGCGCACATTTCTGACTGCCAGTAAAATTCCGCAATTCTTCATTCCATTTCGCCTTCACCGCACAAGGACCCTCACCCAAGTGTAACGACAGAGACAGAGATGGCCCCGCAAGAACCCGCCGCGGACATGAAGGTGAAGCTGGTGTCGATGGACGGCGAGGCCTTCGAGGTGGACGCCAAGGTGGCGGTCATGAGCCAGCTGGTGCAGACGCTCGTGGCCGACGAGCAGGAGCAGGGCGACGAGGTGCAGGAGATCCCGCTGCCCAACGTCAAGGCGCACGTGCTGGCCAAGGTGGTGGAGTTCTGCCAGCACCACAAGGACGCGCCCATGGCCGAGATCCAGAAGCCGCTCAAGAGCAACGTGCTGAGCGAGTCGGTGGACGAGTGGGACGCCAACTTCGTGGACGTGGCGGACCAGGAGCTGCTCTTCGAGCTCATCCTGGCCGCCAACTACATGGACATCAAGTCGCTGCTGGACCTGGCGTGCGCCAAGGTGGCCTGCCTGATCAAGGGCAAGACGCCCGAGGAGATCCGCGCCACCTTCGGCATCACGGAGGAGTTCACGGAGGAGGAGCAGCAGCGGATCCTCGAGGAGAACAAGTGGTGCGAGGACGTCTAAACTAACAAGTCTTTCAGTCTGTCTGTTTGGACGCATGGACAAGAGTTCTCTATGAGATAAAGAGAGGAAAGGGAGAAGAGAGAGTTGTTGGAGGAGAATATAAGGATCGTTTTATTGCAGGTTCGCGTGCATTTCTTCTCGTTCTACTCTTACTAGGCACTTACTCGTTTCTCGTTCAGCTCTTGATCTTGTGTTGAAGTTGTTGGATTGAAAGGGGGTCTTGGGTTACCAGAACATGTTGCCGCCGCTGGGGAGGCTGGACTTGGTGCTCCGGTAGCGCATGTACTTCTGGTCGTTGAGCTTGTCGCCCTGCGTCTTGTCGAGGCCGATGGCCGCGTTCGAGACGACGCGGTTCGTGGTCACGATGCCCGCCGCGGCGTTCCGTCCCGGCACCATAATTGAGCGGATGTTGCCGCTGCCGCGCTTGGCGTCGTACGGACTCGACGGCCCGTTGGAAGACGACGAGATCGGGACGAGCTCCGACTTGGCGCTGGACGTCCTCGACGGGTTGAGCTGGTGCATCCTGCTCTCAATCGCCTCCATGAACTGCTGCTGCGGGCCGATGACGCTGCCAGGACGGCACAGACGCAGCCAGCCGATGAGCTCGTGGGCCGAGAACAAGTGGTGCTTCATCATGTAGGCGCCGATGCACGTGCCCGTGCGGCCGAGGCCGGCCTTGCAGTGCACCGCCACGGCGCCCGGGGTCTTCTCGCACGCCTCGATGAACTTCATCAAGATGGGCATGGGCGCGTTCGTGCCGTCCGGGTAGATCAAGTCGAGGTGGTCGATGCCCGCCGAGAGGAACTTCTTCTCGTCGTACTGCTTGTCGTTGAGGCGCACCACGAGCGTGACGTTCCGCTTCTTGAAGTACGGGATGTAGTGCTCGGGCGTGAGCATGACGTGGCCCTGCGGCGTGCGCTGGTACACGTTGTGCGGGCCGGCGAAGGCGATGAACTTGGGCGAGACCCACGTGAGGTCGCCGTTCTCGACGCGCTCGAAGTGCTGGAACTCGTGCAGGTCGAACGTCTTGGTGGAGATGTAGCCGCTGTTCATGGCGCGCTCGAGGCCCTTGAGGCAGTCCAGGATGGTCAGGTTGAAGGTGCAGACCGAGGGCGTGGCGTCGTGGAACGGAGGGAAGCGCATGCGCTGGAACGGCTCGTAGGCCTTCTCGGCGCTCATGTTCTGGAACAGCACGGCCCAGCAGCCCAAGATGCACACGGCGTTGGCGCGGCGCTGGCCCTGCGTGGACGAGTAGAAGTACACGACCTCGCCGGTCTTGGCCGCGGCCGCCAGCTTCTTGTTGAGCGTCTCGGAGAAGACGAACGTGTGGCCCAAGTTGAGCGGGCCAAAGTCGAGGTAGAAGTTCCAGTACATGAGCTCATCGTCGATGGAGAAGAAGTGCGCGCCCGGGAGACGCGGAGGCGCCTTCTTGAGCGGCACGTAGAACAACCGATCGGGCAGGAACTCGATCGCCTCCTCGAGACCGTTTGCCATCGCCGAGCTAGCCATGGTTGCTGTTGAAGTGAGTAAGTGAGTAGGTGCTTGGTGGGCTGCTCGGAGACGCGAACTCGCGACGGGTTCCTCTGCCCGCGCTGAAAACGATCTGAACGTGCGAGTTGCTGCTGGAGGGGGGTCGACTGCTGCTGCTGGTTGCTGCTAGTTGCTGAGTCGAGCTGAAAGGGGGCGTTGAGGCTGTTGAGGCGGTTGAGCTGAAGTGGAGGAATCCGAGAGTGAGTCACTGGATTGGACTCGGGACGTTGAGCGCGTCTTCGGCCCGGTCAACCCCAGTCCGCTCTCCAGCTACAACATGAAGCTGGAGCTCGCACGCTCGTCGCGCTTCCATTCTGGTCAGCCGACAAGGCTGGAGGCAGGCGGCGATCGATAGAATAGCACTCAATTCATCTTATGAAAACGCCTTCTTCATGTCTTGGACCTTGAAATAGGACTCTCCCAATACTTGCGGGGGTCCAGCGACAAAGAAAGCATCAAGCGCTTGTGCACGCCGGAACGTGTCCGCATTAGAGCCGTTGGTGGGAGGAACTACAAGAACGGGCAATAGCTCCAGAATGAAGACAGCGAACTCTTAGTAAGGCAGTGTTGGAGTCATGTGAACTGCAAGAAGGATGACCCCGTCCTCGCCTGAAGACATCCGCACCAACGGCACCTCCCCCTTGTCGATCTACCTGCAGATCTGCACACGACTACATGTAGGACGCTGGTAAGTTGAACCAACAACACCTTGGCGAAATGAAAAACAATATACATTGCAAACTTACTCCACGCCACGCGCACCCAGATAAGTTACCCCGTCCCGTGCTAGCTTAATAGCCACTCTGCATCACTACCAGTAGTTGCTCCTGAAGCCGCTGCTTGATAGCGGAGTAGAACCGCAGGTCAGCCTCCAAAGACTGCTTATAACTATCGCTGACAGTTGCTCCCTCGCCCCCTGCGAGTCCGCGGTGGCACCGGTCGATGTTCTCGTTCACCTTCCGCAGCCGGCTCTCGAGTATATCCCACTCGTCTGGAGGCAGCATCATGTCCGATTGCCGCGACGCCAGAGCTGTCGAGATCGTTGTGGTCGTGTGCATCCGCTTGCCCGAATGGGGGACAATGTCGCTCACACTCGGGACCTCCACGATGGCTGTGCTGTCCTCTTCTTCACGCTGACGCTTGCCCGTCACGGGGGCCGGCGAGGGCGCCGGTTTACTACCGATAGAGGTCTTTCGGTTGGCAGGCTTGCTGGGGGCCTTCGTCTTTGGCGGCGACTTCTGCTTGGACGGCGAGGCTGTTTGCTTCGCCTCCTTCACCGAGGTAGCACCGCTAGACGCCTTGGCCTTGCCGGCTGCGTTTTGAGTCTTCTTCTGGGCAACCGGCTTTTGAGGAAGGGCTGCTGGCTTGGTCTGCTTCGCCTTCGCGGCCAGTTTGGCCGCTTTAGCTGCAGTCGTCTTTGTCGGTGTCTTTGGAGCTGGGGGCTTGGCTTCATCCAGTGTCGGGTCCTCCTCCATCTCCGGGTTCTGCGTAAGTCCTCGCGGAGCTTTGACTTGGGCAACAGGAGCAGCCACCGCCACAAAAGCAGCAGCAACAGCAACAGCCGGAGCAGACATTGTCTTCGGCTTTTCGGAGACAGGGGCCGCTGCAGGTTTTTCCGGGGCAGACACCACCTTGGCCTTCCCCCGTGCCGCCGGTTTCGCTGCCGGTGCGGCCGCAGTCTTAGTGGCCGTTTCGGGCTTGCTGTCAGTCTTGCTTTTGGCCTTGCCCTCGGGCTTGCTGTCCGGGTTAGCCTGCGCAGACTTGTTCGGCACTGCGTCGGGCGTCGCCGCCTCAGCTACCGAAACAGCGGCGGCCTTGCCCTTGGCCCTGCCGCCGCTGAACGGGTCGGCCGTCTGGATCTTGTCCGACATGATGAACTCGGAGAGCTGGGGCTCGAGCAGCATGGCCATGTGCAGGTAGAGCAGGTCGAGCCGGCCG
>JAIKVE010001695.1:0-10682 GCA_024679115.1 Phytophthora pistaciae
GGGGGGGGGTCAATGGTTGTCGAAGCATAGCTTGCTGGAGAATTCAGGGAGCTACTTCCAATTTTGCAGTGGGCTCGTTGATCATGGGCTGCTGCTTGACTTTCTAACACCAACGGCGCTGGTTTTCAAAACCGGTGATCAAGCTTGCTCGGTGGGTATCAGAGGAGTGTCGAAAGCACCTCGGTTTTGAGGCACTGCAGAAGGATGGTCGAGAAGTGGTGTGGTGGATTCTTGTGCATACAAAGTTTGAAGACGGTAGCGCGCAAAGCAGCATCCGTGGTGCCATCTAGCGCTGAAGAAAGGAAGCTCAGCAGTGGGTGAACGACAATTTGGACGATGCAGAGCCCTGGTGGTGGTGGATTTGGAATTAAGAGGAGGGCAGGATGCGACGCAACAGGATTATCCAATTTGAAGCGAAGACGTCGTCGATGATTTTTGTTCAAAAGTGCGTAACGCGCAAACACTAGTGCAATACATTGAGAGTAGCGAAACTATAGTGTTTGATTGAAGGTAACTCAACAACTTTGAAAAACACCAAATAAAAAAATCGATTCTTTCACAGCTCGTAAAATACGCATCAATCAAATAGGTTTCTGTCCGTCAAGCTGTCGAAAGAAATCAACCCAACGAAAGACGTGGGTGCTGGCCACCACAAAATAGTTTTCCATCAAGCTATGCCAGCCTCATGGCAGTGGATATGGCTGTCGCCAGCTAAGCTTGTCTGCGACAAATGTCTGCCAGTGTGTTGTGGCTCATTGCCCCATATCGAGCGACTTATCGACAACTATACGGTCGAGCTAGACCAGAAAGTTCTCCTCGCAGCATGCGAACGTGGTGCCCCACTGCACGTTCTCGAGTACATTATCAAGCGGACGACCCCCAAGTGGCGGGATGTGGCGGAAGCTGCTACCAGAGGGGGACACTTGCACGTTTTCAAGTGGATGATGAACCGCCAAGACGGCCGAGGGCCGTGGGGGTCGGACCTCAGTTGGTGCTGTGAAGGCGCTGCTATACATGGCCATCTACATCTGCTGAAGTGGCTGCACAGTCAAGGTTTATCTTCCTCTGTTGCTCTGAATCGAGCGGCTAGTACAGTGGTGCACCGCGTTTTCGGCACCGGTATAAATCAATACCCCAAGATAGTAGATTGGTATTTGAATGCATTACAAGTACCAGTGACCTATCATGTATGATTTCCTTCAATAGCCGATTTATGTACCCATTCCGAATACGCGGTGCACCACTGTAATGGCCATCTCGAAGTTGTCCAGTGGCTGCACGAACACACCAACGCTTGTTCATCATATGCAATATCGGATGCTGCGGGTAATGGACATTTCGAAGTGGTGCAATGGCTGTTTGATAACCTCGACAATACTCGTCTGGCATCTGCAATGGAGAGGGCAGCGCGAAATGGGCATCTCCACATCGTCCGATGGCTTCACCAGCGCGTGAGCTGTTTTAAAGTGTGTACTCCAAGAGTTATGGATGAAGCAGTAGATGGAGGTCATGTTGACGTGGTTAGATGGCTGTTTGATCGATGCCACGAGGGCTGCTCCGGATCCGCGGCGTGGCATGCCGCAATTAATGGAGACTTGGAAATGCTTCAGTGGTTGGACACGCATTTCAACGATCAACTTACTTCGATGGAAATATATCCAGCGGCCTCGGGGGGCCACCTAGAAGTAATAAAGTGGTTGCATGAACACCAAAAGGATCGGAACCCGGGAACAGCATTGGATCCCGCAGCAGCAAATGGCCACCTCCAAGCCCTACAGTGGTTGCACAACCACCGCCGAGAAGGATGTACACCACGCGCAATGAATCGGGCTGTGAAAAATGGGCACCTTGATGTTGTAAAGTGGTTACACGAAAATCTATCTGTAACTTGCAGCGATTCGGCCATGCGGAAGGCAGCCGGTAATGGGCATTTGGAAGTGGTCAAGTGGCTAAATGAGAACGGAATTGGCTGCTGTAAGGGGAGTTTGTTGGCTGCCGCGTGGGCAGGCCATGTCGACGTGGTTTATTACCTTGCGGAGCATACAAGTCAGCGTGGTTCTCATTGGGGTCTAGGCGCTGCCAGCCGACAAGGGCGTCTGCAAGTGCTTCTTGTGTTGGTACAAAACTACTATCGCACTGGTAGAAGAATCAACTTGGGCGCTCGCATTGCGGTATGCAAGTGTTTCCAGAATACTTTGCGCGAATTATCGGACCAGTGTGCATCCTCACCTTCTTTAGCGTGGCGCGAAGTGTTAAAATGTTTGGACCAATTCCACGCTGGCGGGTTCCTGACGTTCGTATGTATAATGCTCGCTCAAGCTTTGGAAGGAGGGTACGCGGCAATGACTCGACAATTCTTCAGCCGTCGTAATGAGCAGGAAAAGCGCGAGTATCTTGCGACTGCAGGTCACGAGCCTCATATTATTCTGTTGAGGTGGTTGGTCGAGAATGGGACTCCGTTAGACGTACCTACCGCTATCAAACTCGGCACAAAACGCGGTTACCAATGTTACGTTGAGGCGACCTGGTGGCTCTCAGAAACGGATCGAGTGACGCTCGTGGTGAACGGCCTGGAACAGAAGAAATACTTCAAATTGCTGTTGTGGGTGCTTGAAAATACCGATTTCAAGGAAGACGGCTCTCGTGTCACCATTCGCAACACTATCAGAAACGCCCCGAGGGTCGCAGCTCAGTTGCTTTTTGAAAACCTTGCGAAGCCCGACGTTCGTAAATGGTGTTTCTAAGTCACAAATGACTGCTCGGTGGCTATCGAAGGATGGTCAAAAGCATCTCGTTCTTGAGGCACTACACAATGATGAGCGATTAGTGGTTTGTAAGTCGGGCGGTCCTGGCGGCCCCAGCCATGTCCTTTGAAATGCGACTCTGTATCTTGAGCCAAGATTCTTGTTTCGTGGTGGGGTCACTTTGGATCTTACGCTCAAGCAACCAGTAGCTGAAGATGGCGATGTATTCGCGGGTGAAGACGGTGGCAATGGCGTTGGGGCTGGCGTTGGCTTTCGCGCTGGGGGTTTTATCGATCGCTCCAAGTTCTACAGCTAGCGAAGATGTTGACCACGTGAGCCGACACTTGCGCGCTTACTGGGTCGATGGGTCGACGAGGGCGCACACGGACATGCTGGTATAGCAATGGAGGCACTGGCTCGGCGCGACCAAAAACCGAGTCCGCCCGGGGTTATGGCGATGGAGTCCCAGCTTGGCGCTGCTACGAGTTTCATGGAGACCCTTTCACCCAACGAGAAACCGGACGAGTGACGACAGCAAGGAAAGCGTGGACCGCAAGGAGGAAAAACCCCAGCGTCCATGGTGAAGAACCTCAGTGTGAAAACCCAGGAGCATCGGCGCTTACGACTCGTGACTGACGGGTATTCGGTACCGGCGCTGTGATAGCTCAGTTGCTTTTTTTCTTCTTCTTCTCAATCTTTGCAGTGGATAGTGAGTGTTCGATGCCTGGTCAGTTACAGTGTTGGCTACAGCTCGTTGGCCTAAAATGAGTACAAGATACCCACTTAAAAATCTCGACAAATGGATTGTACACAGTGCTGGTCCACCCCCACTTTTTTTTAAATTCATATAGACCTAGCGGAATCTAGAATATGACACTACATGTAGAAAGTTTGAACACTCACTTACTGATAACCTCGTGCTGACAAGCCAGCGATTAGCACTTCTTCAACATTGCTTACGTTGTTTCGTGAATTTGCATTCAACATTGCAGCTTTACTGTAGATAGATTAGATTGATGAAGCAGCTTGGAATAGACTACAGTATCCGAGGCGCTGTCAGTCGCAGGTGTTGCGGTGGGTTGTCGATAATATGTTAAGGCTACGGACAGGGATCTTTTTCGAGTTGGTAGTCCAAAGCCGTCAACGAGAAGTCGTTGGTTGGTTGTTGGAGCACAGGTATACTGTACTGTAGATCTGAATTTGATCAAGATTGCCTCAAATACCGTAGTGCGGTGGATGATTGAACAATTCTTTTGGCTGCATAATGACTTACTTTAAGTGACCAGGTCCCCAATTACACAGTGACCCAGTGCAGCCAGATCGGTGGTAAGGAAGGCATTCTTGATTAATACATTTTCTGAAGTTGACTGGTGCTTCAAGCATCGAAAGGACCCAAACTGGATTACGGACCGAGCCGCAGCTCTAATCGGATAGTATCAATGCACGATGGTAGTCGTTCAATGGCTGTGAAAGCGATTTGCTCACTGCGTGGTTCATTCTTCTCGGGGTTAGTAACCCCGGGTTACTGGTCTTTACAATGGTAGCCTACTCCTATTGAAAATTGATCGCGTTTTACTGAAGTCCCCCAATACACACATCTATCTACATATTTCTCCATCTATTCCAGCGATGGATCGAGCGAGGGTGCGATTGATGCTTCAGCATCGATACGGTAGGGACCGACGAGATAACCTATACTTTTTACTTTGATTATTTTTCAATATCTGTTGGATACTAAAACAGCTATGCGTCCAACGGCCTCACGTGGCGAGTTAATCCTGCCGGCTGCGTAGCACCGTACCTTACCCTATTTTTGCGATCTCAGTATGTAGATGATCGTAAGGACCTCGTATATACTAAATGAACACAACATTAAAACGAGTTATCCCAACAGGGGTTAGCTATGAAGAAAAGACTGATATCGAAACCTAATTCAGCCGAGCTCGCTTTGTTTTGTAGACTGGCATGGCCTTCTCTTCAAAAAGCCAGCTGCATACTTCTCCGTCATCGATATTTGCTAATAGCCACGTGCGCATGATATCCATCGTCTCATAAACCGCATGACAGAGATTAATCCGTGACGCCTCTTCTTCAAAGCGCGTGCGCATCAAAAGCCACCACAACACCTCACGCTTTTGGCCACGCAAGGCCTGCAGTACCAGTTGTACGCGATCGCATTCCTGAAGCCATGACGTTACTTCCACGTAGTCAGACTCCAACGCCAATGGCGCCGCTGACGATAAACCAAGTTTGAGTCCGTGCTCAAGTAACCAGTGCAACAAAGTGACGTTTAGCCTCTTCAAGGGAACAACGAACGCACCAATTTCGTAGCCGCGCTCAACAAGCCAGCGGGATAAACGCAGGTGTCCATTGTGGATAGCCAGCTGCAGTAAAGCACGCTGGCACATTTCGGGAAAATTGTTGTGAACCCATTTCACTAACTCGAGATTGCCCGCACTGACAGCACGACGAATGGGTACGTCCGAGAGCAGCGTGATGCCGAATGGTTCCAGCCACTGTAAAATGTGAACATGGCCCACTTCAAATGCAATTTCCGCCAAACATCGAAGACAACCCTTAACAAATTCAGGGTGTAACTTGAATACTGCCTGCAGACACCGCTCTGACGCATCGATCTCAGGTTTGGAGCTGCTTGTAGAATTACCTCTCGGGTAGCCAATCTCCACAAGTCGAGGTGCTTGCATCGCCTCATGGGAAAATCCCTTCGTAGTGTGCCCAATCAACCAGACTACCACATCAAGGTGGCCCTTCCTAGCAGCCCTAGTCATCGCGTCCGTCGTACATCCTTCAAAACGGTTTGCGAGCAACCATTGAACAACGTCTAGGTGTCCATGCTGGGCTGCTGTATCCATCACACAAGGTGCAAACAGGCTGGGATAGTGCTCGTGCACCCATTGCACCACCTCCACATGACCATTCTCCGCAGCCATGAATGGCACGTACCTTGTGCAGCCCCGAGCGCGCATGTGCAACCATTTTATCGCAGTCAGGTGCCCGTTTCCAGCGGCCGCCGGCATGCTGTTCTCGAAGTATTGGAATTTGTCTGGAAAGTGTCTATACAGCCACTTGAGGGTTTCCATGTCGCCACGGCCAGCTGCGTATTCAACTGACCGCCCCACGTCCCGCTTAATACGTGGCGACACGTTGGCATGCAGCCATTTGGCAACTTCGAGGTGCCCATTCGATAGTGGCCCATCCAAGTACAAGAACAACGATGATGATGGCAGCAATCGTTGTGGAGTGATGCTGTGTGCCCAGTGCACAATTTCGAAATGGCCATTCGCTGCGGCATAATTGATCACGCTCATTGTACAGTCCACAGGCCTCCACGAATGTATTCATTGCAGCATTTCCAAATGTCCATTCAGAGCGGCACCTTCCACAAAATACCTGCTCACACCTCGCTGCCCGATGCCATGCAGCCACTTCGCCACAGTTAGATGACCGCGTTGAACAGCATGGGCCAGGGGTACGCTACCAATATCACCAATTCGTTGGCTGGCTATAAAGCCATTGCGCGACGGCCAAGTGTCCGTTGCCAGCCGCCCTTGTTATGGCTGCTCTCCATTCATCACGGCGAGTAGGCACACCGGCAGTTGACTTCCCCGGACAAAATTTAGTGTCCCAGTCGGTGTGTTGCTTGAATAATAGCTTCGCAACCTCTAAATGTCCGTTAGCAGCAGCGACGTCCAAGGCACGTTCAAAATCTGATCTCCATGGACCCCGGTCGTCTCGACGAGTGGTCATCCAGTGCAAGACGTGGAGATGTCCACCTTCGGCGGCAGCACGCACCGCCTCCCTCCACACAGGTGCCATGCGCGACAGAAGATACTCGAGAGTCTGCTCGGATACGCCGCGTTTGCATGCGGCGTTGAACGCTTCCTGGCATGAAAGTGGGGCCACAAACGTATCGATTGAGTGTACAACGTGAGGGAAGATGAGACCTTTCAGCCAGTGCTGGCTTAGAAACTGAATCGCAGTGTACAGTGACTTCATTGCTGCCAAATCTCAAATGAAGGCGTGGTCAGCATAGTACCATCGTGTAGGCGTTATACATCAGTCCGAGTGATTGGAGAAATTTCGGCTGAACAATTTGACTTATCAAATATTTCAGTTACGTGAAACAGGCCTGCTCGTGTATTAGAATTGTGTTCCGCCGATGAGAGGGTCGATTTATCCTATTCAGAGCGAAGACGCTGCGATCTCGTTTAGCAACATGAATTCGGGCAATCGTCTCTACTTAAGTACACTTTTTTACAGGAAAAATAATGCGTGTTGCATGAATATGAAGCCGAAGTCGGGGTTTGGCGAGTTGAGCACGTATGCTCTTCTGTATGGGAAAATAACATCGGCAGCCGACTTGTCACTACTGCTCCGAAACCTGAACGACGCTCCGGAGACTAAGAAAATGTTTCTGATAGATATCGTCCTTCCTCAATGTCATAGGCAAAGTGATTTCATTTTGACATTCCGTTATGCGAACATCTCGACTGGTGGAGATTGCCTACCGAAGTAGCATTGTAGTTCCGAAGCTAAGTTTAATGCGCCAGAGCGTTCTCTGCAGACAGTATTCAAGTTAAACCCTGGATTTGTCAAGGGCTTGCTTCGGTGTTTGACGGAAATCGCGTTTGAAGAGGGCCACGTTCACATGTTATAATGGCTGGAACCATTTGGTATCAAACTGCTACTGCGTGCTGTTTGGGAAGGCAATCTCGATT
The DNA here is from genome assembly GCA_024679115.1 of Phytophthora pistaciae. NCBI lineage: Eukaryota > Oomycota > Peronosporomycetes > Peronosporales > Peronosporaceae > Phytophthora > Phytophthora pistaciae. The sequence goes on from JAIKVE010001695.1 coordinate 7,484, forward strand.
TGGTCAATTGATTTCATGACAACTTTTTAGAATTTTGTCCGCGTACCACAATGTTAATTGAAATTGTTCTCCGAGTATGATAATACCAACTAGTAGTATCAATCTGACTCTTGAATGCTAAACCGCCCCTCCATCGCAAAACGAACCACTCAGATATTTTCGATGGAACTTCTTATCGTCTTTGAGAAGTACTTGGGCATAGTCATCGATAACGTTGCGCCTTGGGTCGCTTCTATGTAGTTTGCCGAGATCCTCAATCTTGAATACATTTTTTTGCGAGCTGTTCCGGCTTGAGCTCCTTTCCATTCCACTCCATCGCCGTAACCCTAGGAGGACTGTTTTTTTGTCGCGCCGAGCCAGTGCCTCCATTGCGATGCTGGCGGGGATTTTCAGTGTGAAAACTCCTGAAAGCGCGATGGGCATCGGCGCTTGTACCTTGTTCTGGCGTTGTGGTAGCTCTTGTTTTTTCTTCTTCTTCTCAACTATGTATAGCAAATAGTTTCCGTGGCCTGTAATGTCACCACGCGCACTGTTTTACTACGTAGCACGTAGTAGACGTTGTACTCTCGGGTACATTACGTTCGCCAGGGCGAATACAAGTATTTACCCGCTCTACTTTTTCTAGAATCGTTGCCAATTGAAATTGTAGCACTGACCCAACCCGTCCACCTGGCAACTTATCCTCAGTAGATAAAACGAACCTAGAATTGAATTAAAAGATTTAATACCCACTCAATCAACTCCTCGTGCTAGTAGCCACCGAAGCTTCAGCGGCTGCACAAGGATAATGGATACTTAGTATACTGAAATGAATGCATGATCACTCGCTTGAGTGGTTCGGAAACTATGCTACGGATGTAGCTACAAGGTATGGATACATGCACGTTGTCTCCTGTCTGCAGGAGCACAATACAAATATCAAGAAATAGTGATCGGTGTTCGCGCACGACACTGCGAAAGGTGGACGTTTAGGCATTCTTCAATGGTTCCATACGCTTTATCTGGGTAATTTTGATCATTTTCGTTGGCGCATGAAGCTGAAAAGGGACATATCGAGGTTGTCCGATAGCTGCCAAAGCCAATGGCGCAGCTGACGGTAAATGAAACGGAAGCGTGCTCAAGTACCCAGCGCAATGAAGTGGTGTTCAACCTCCTCAAACGAAAAGCTAACACGTTGATTCCGTTGCTGTACTCTGCAAGCTAACGAGATAAACGCATATGTCGTTTAAGGAGAGTCAATCTCCACCAGTTGAGGTGTTCGCATAGCGGCATGGGAATATCCATTCTTTGCGTGCCGAATCAATCCGACTTCGATTTCTGGCCGCCTTGGACATCATCTACATGCATCAGAACGGTTTCCATGCTACCATTCGAACAACATCTAGGCTGCTGCATCCTTCACACAGGGTGCAAACGGGCTAGAATAGTGTTCATGAAGCCATTCCACTAAGTTTAAATGACCATTCTCCGCAAAGTGAATGGTACAAACCTTGTGCAGCCCCGAGTGTGCATGTGCAGCCATCTCAACTGAAGCGATCAAACTTAGTTCACTTCGTTGATGGGCTTCCGTTTCATGGAAGTACACTAGGTAGCATGGCGAATCCGCCAAGTAGTATGGAAATACAAGAGCAGTATGTACCCTCCAAAATAGTAGCACAGTATCAGTACTTTGTTGTGCCGTCTCCAGTCACCTTGTACTACTAGTAGGTCAGATGATTCGGGAAAAAACAATAGTCGCCATTCCAGATTAACTTAAAAGCCTGACTCCATAACGTCCAAAGCGCTCTCCATGATATGGAGAGCGCTATATGAACACGAAACGGTCGAACACATTGCTGTACGGTGGGAGTTATCAACCTCAGAAAACATTACATGCTCCGATGTAGTAGTGGGATAAAGGAAGATCATGTGTTTGTGCAAGCAAGTGGTTCATGTCCTCTTTTCGAATCGGACGGGCCGAATCGTTTCCGCATCGACGACCTTTGTGCAAGCTTACTATAATAGTAGCCTACTAGGAGTAGGTGGTGAGATGTTGTCTGAGGTAACTAATCCACGCCGCGTTGAGTGTTTCATAGCCTCTGGTCCCCTGTGCAGACTCGTGAAGGATTTTAAGTGCAGTATCCCTGGTCTCGCTTGGGGCGGCCATCCACTTGCTGAACAATACCGCCTGGGCGTACGGATCTCCGGCCCCTGCTTTTTTGACGAGGAGTCGTGGAAGCAGCTCATCAACCGCGTAATTGGACCCATGGAAGCCGACGCTACGCGTCCGTCTTTCTCCGCTGTGCATCCATGCAGCCAACAACGTCCGGAAGTCGTCGTCTCCTCGATTTCTCAAGATCGTGGCGATCGCTTTTTGCCGGACTTCAGGCTTGGCATTCAACCATTGTAGAAATAGTTGTCTCTGCATGTCGTGATTACCGTTATTCGCCATCGTCAGAGTGGATGTTGGGAGCAGACCAGCAACCGCATCGTCATCGCTCCTCAATGCGCTCCTGAGATTGGCGAACGCATCGTCAACTACCCCCACGTTGAGGCCTCTCTCCTCGCTTTCATCTTCTTCCTCGGTATCATCGCTGTCTTCCTCTTCTTCTTCAGTCTGGCGGCTACGGAGAAGCCGTTTGTCTGCATCAACCGCTCGAACCCCAGCGTTCGCGAGAACCGCAAGGGGTGAGACCACCTGCGCCGTGGCGGAGGCATCGACAGTATTGCCGGTTGCGATGAGTGTAGCTGCGGCTACTAGCAGGGCGTAGCACACGCGCATGGTTCAGCTTGGAGGCAAGTGTCGACTTTGAGGAGTTTGTGTGTTGCAGTGCCAATTGAGGAATGAGGGCTAGTGGAAGCGACAGCAAAAAAAATCAAAGGTGGAGCTCCTCCCATCGAGTACATGTATACTGTAATGTGTACTGTAGCTTCATCCAGCGGCATGTCCAATCCGTACCGTACAGTACTACGGTATACTAGATATCGTATTCACCAAAGATACAGTGTGCGATGAATCATTTCCAATGATGTGTAGTTGGCTTTCAGGTACCCATTATACAATGACTGTCTGGTCAATCCCGGCCGGCTTAGCTCACGCGCACCACACTCAAGTACTGAGGGAAACTAACACAATCCAGTACGTTCTACTCCGGTCTACATGTATTGTGCCTTTCTGCTATTTTGTCTAAACGGACCTCAAAAAGTATGTTTTTCCAGA
>JAIKVE010001696.1:0-10675 GCA_024679115.1 Phytophthora pistaciae
TGACGTGGAGCGCGTGTTGGCGCTGCTGAGGGTGCAAGCGCCAGCGACTGGCGTGACGTCGGCCACGTTCCCAGGCCCTGGGCTGTCGCTGAGGGACGGAGAGACGCTGGGCAGCGTGCAGGAAGAAGACGAAGCCGCGGGCGACGACCGCCGCAGCTCCGTGGCCAGCAGCGCGTCAACGTTGAGCTCTATTAGCTCCATGAGCTCCAGTGAACGGCTGCAGCTGGCGCGCGTGACGTTGACGCTCGCGGAGATCGACGCGCTGTTGGACTGCATCGCGGACCTGTTCGACCATAGGAACCCGGGGGTGCGCGCGCTGGCCTTTGAGGTGGTGCAGCTGTGTCTGCTGCGCTTCGGTGAGAGGCTGACCCCGGCGCTGAGACGGAAGATTTACTTACGGCTGGAGAAACACCCGTCAGGAGACTTTTTGCTGCAGCAGAAGGCATTGCGTGCTCTGACGCAGGACGGACGACACTTGGAGCCTTTTCACGTGGAGCTTGGCTGGTTTCTGCTGCGGCTGTTGGAGCAGTCAGACGCGCAGAGAGACCTGCTGGGATTGATTCAGAATATCCTGCGTCGCAGTCCGCGCGCGCTGGATCGTGACAAAGTGATTGCGATTGTGTCCGTTATCAGCGCGCGGTGTGATATGGCTTGGAGTCGCAGCGATCTCGAGGCTTGCCGACGGTTCGTCGCCTTCTTCCACGTGCTGGCAGTCCACGACTTGGCGTATGCGGCGAGTACGCCGGCGTGTCTGAGGTCGCTGTGCTGTCTTGTGAATGCCGACGGTCATGGAACGTGGTCGGTGATGAAGCTGCTACTGAATGGAAGCTCGGGCTTCCTTGTCCTGCGAGGTCTGCTGCAGGTGCTGGAGCATCCTATGGGAGCCAATTCGCCTTGGGTGCTGCGAGGTGCGGTATTTTTTGTGGGCATGTCTTGTTGGGGATCCCAGCGAGTGCCGAAGTTTGACGATATCGCGTGGGCCCCCATCTTGCTGGCTCTTGAACGAGCATTGGAGTGTTGTCGGGGAGTGGTTATATTCGAGGTTATCTTGTCTCTACAGCGACTTATCAAGAAGTTTGGCGCGGCTCATCCATCAGGAAGTGGCGGGCAAAATACGGCCAGTCACGACTCGACTGCATCAAGTGGTGCGAGCTCCTCTTCTACTGCAGCAACTACTACTGCAACCGCAGCCACATCCGTCAGCCGAGACAAGCGCCGGCTAGTCATGGAATGGGATGTGATTTTGCGCATGCTACACACACTAACGCCGTGGGTATCTATGACTGATGAAAATGAAATTGAAGAAGCCCCCCAGCGTGCAATGCACAGTGATAATAGGAGGTCAGAAGGGAAGGCTCATCGTGGGGCGGCAATTCACCCCACGACCGATATGCCGGATCAGCCGCAGCACCAGCTTTCCGTGTCGATTCAGCAGACCCGAATTCCCCGTGAGCTACTTGATACACTGCAAGCCGTGGAAGAGCTTGTGGAACAGCACCAATTTGCCGGTGATGTGGATGAATTTCTTAATGTTTTGGAGAATTATCTACCGCATCTTAGTGAAAACTCGATGCTGTTTTTGCTGCGGCAGCGTGCGGAGACAGCTCATCCAGGATACCATCTCGACTGGCTGGCAACTTTGTCGTCTGCGATGCGCACATTTTTTTCGTGCGTCAGTTCTGATGGTGACATCCTTCCTGTGCCAAGCGCTGTTCGTCTGGAGGCGCTTGAGGTCTTGCGCGTTAATCTTTGGACAAGCCGCAACGTCTGCGAAGATCGTGTCATTGAAGAAGTGGTGATCCCGACGCTTGGCCGCGTGTATGAAGATCCTGACCCAGAAGTACGTCGCCGCGCTCTTGGTTTTATCATTGAGGTGGCACGCCAACTGGAAAGTGTCAAGTTTGACTCGCTGCTGGATATTCTTGCCAACGCTATGGTCCTTTCGAGCAACGAAGACGCCCAGATCGTAGCAGCGTCAGGGATTGTGGCGCTGTTTTCGTCTGCGTTTGACCACTTACCGCCTTCTCGCGCGGTGCGCATGTACGATCTTCTTGCCACGACTGTTGAAACCCATCGCAGCCGTGAGGTTCGGCATATCGCTCTCACGTGCTTGCTGTATGTATGTGAAGCACGTGCAACTGATGGAAAGCTCCAGTGGAAGGAGCAGCAGGAGCGAACATCGCGCTTTTTGTTTGTGTCCCGTCGTGCTGCTCGAATAAACGCGGCAGGTGTGCAATTGACTGCCGCGTGTGTACCGGTAGCGCGTGCCCTACGCGCTTTACTAACGCTGGTCAGTGCTGAACCTGACGCGGAGCTTTTCCGTATGGCAGTGAAAGGTATCAAAACCATGTTGGAAAACCGTGCCATTCTCGAAGATGTGGATGTTAGCGAGGTGTCGGCGAAAGTCGTGGCTAGTATTGATTACCGAGCTTTTGGTCGAGCTGCCATTGCTGACGAGGTTGAAAGATTACTGAACGTGCAGTCGAGTGAACGAAGTTCAAGCGACACAAATTCAGCGGCGTTGGTTACTCGAGATCAAAAGTCGCAAGATGATTGTAAACGGGCTAGCCGGTCAATCCCGCAAACGGACGCAGAACTTGTCCGATCGATCCATGCATCAACGAGGTCCATGAGTACGGATGCGAGCGAAACTACGGAGGTGTCGTTTTGTGCAAGTGTGAGGGCCACGGCAGCACTGCTAGCGAAGACTCAGTTCCTCGTCATGGGGATAGAACTGCTGCAGTTGCTGGTTAGCTATGAAGCTGAGCTGCATGACAACGCTCTCCAAGAACTCACGCGATGCCTGGTGGGTGCAATGGAACTACGCTTGGCTGTTGCCGAGAAGGATTTGTTTGCTGGTGGTGCTGCGGCCGATGACTCGACCCTTTCTGCGTCTTCGTCTTCACCAAATATACTGTATCATCACGATGGAGCTAACGCAGCGGACCCGTATGCAGCGGGCACGCCACTCGGCTTCACGTCGCGTGTCCTGTCACGCTTTCAAACTTCAGCATCTCATGGTAATCTCTTCCATGCCCTATCGGGGTCTATGAGTAAATCGTCCATGGGTTCAGCGACTACACGGCCGAATACGTCGCGCAGCCGCCCAACTCGGATAGATCGAGCCCGATTGCAAGGATTTTTGCGCCAACTTTTCGATTCGGAGTTCAAGTTGTTGCACACAACAACGACAGCTCTGAGTCTGTTGACATTACTCGCGCCGTCGTCAGTACTGAGCCAGCTTGATGAAATACTGCAAACCGTGCGGGGTTGTGTTACTACTGTGGACGGAGATTTTCGACCGGACGCATTCGTCGCAGTACTGGAGCTGTTGGGTACCATAACGCCAATGCTGCGTCGAGGGCGTGAAGATAGCAGACTTTCTGCGCGGAAAGCTATCGTGGAGGCGCTTTTACTCGGGTTCGAGTACGCGAAGTCAAAGCAGCTCGCCTACCTTTCTTTCCGATTGCTGTGCCAAGTGATCTACCAAAGTGATCGCACGGAACGAATTTCACTTGCATCTCTGGCGATGCCGACGTTACAGCAATGCACGCGTCGCGCGAACAGCCTACTTGCCGAGGCTGCAGTTGACTTCTTAATGTGTTACGCGTACTCCCAATCCACAGTGCCTCCATCGGCCCTCTGCAGTCACCAACAAGCTGAAAACGAGAACAGCGAAGGTGTGATCGATGGTGGTGCGTCTCAAACAAAATCGAGAACGTGGGTGTATCGGAGGTCACTACTAACGATCACCACGAACTCGCGTGGAGATGCATCGCTCGCAATTCGGAGAGCGAATTGTACAAGCCGGTGGGGACTAAATGCCTGCCACGACCTCTACTTGAATCCATCAAAACTATTCTCGCGATCTCACATCGATGCGGATAGTGAAGCTAGCTGCCGCAGAAACACCGACCGGTTAGCCCAGCGAACAACGGAGATTATTGGTCCAAGAAGTAGGGAGGCTCCGAAACAACTATCACTTCCAGCTGAGCTCAGGCCGTCGTACCCAAGTCAGTCAAAATTCTCTCAAGGCTCGGCGACCTCTGAGGGCAAGACACTGAGTGACTCCCGGGAAGACAGCAAAGACGTCGCGGTGGCCAAGGAGTTTAAAGAGGAGAAAGCAGGTTACTGTGCACAAACCACAGCGACAGAGTCTTTTCATCATTCGGCTGCAACGACAGCATTTTCGCCCTTACCAGCGTACGATGGTATCGGAGGATCGCCCTCATATTATTGTGAAAACACACAAGGTACGTTCGCGCCCAGACAAATTTGTTTCTGTCGTGTTGATCAAGCTCACTTACATGTGTTGCAATGCTGTTGATTGTAGTGGGTCGTCATTCGCAGCGCGACTTTGCTGGATCAAGAATGAGTGCAAGAAATTCTAGGCAAGCTGAAGGAGATGATGGACAAGAGAGCTCGGCAGGCAAGCCCGTCATTCGTGCCATTAGAGAAGATTTTGAAGAAACCGAAGACGCCATTGAAGACCAGCAAGCGCACTTGGAGAAGGAACGTGAGCGAGGGGGGAGCGACATGGATTCATTTTCCCTGTATGACAGTACTGGTGAAGCGCCAACTGTGCCGGTGGTTACACCGAGGGTGTTGGAATTCGTCGGTAGAAGTGACTCGAGTACTGCTGGTCCAGACCGCGTCCAGCAACCCTCGGCATCATCAAGTGAGGATCTGTATGACCCCATGTACTTGATGATGCAGCTGTTTGATCTCACCGTGGAGAACCGCCCCCAGCTACTTAGTGATGGACCACCGCTGAGCCTGGCGCTCAGTGTGTTGGATCGAACCCCAGAGTACGAGACGCACAAAATTGGTTTGCTGTATGTTCGGGACGAGAAGCAAACTTCCGAGGCGGCTATCCTGGGGAACGCTGGTGGATCACTGCGCTACTTGCGCTTCCTGCGTGGGTTGGGTGCCTTTACCAAATTGGAGGGGCTGTCTGGATACACAGGAGGGCTCGACACGACAAATAACAATGACGGCAAGTTCGCGCTGGTATACAAGGACTCTTGTGCTCAGGTAAGCCAGCGTTCGATATGCTTTTAAGTACTCTTTGAAAAGAGTACTTGCTTATTAGGACAAGCTCTGAGCTAACGTTTTGTACACGCAGATTATGTTTCATGTGGCGACGATGATGATCCCCGACACTAACCACCTTGGCGGCACTCCAGCTATTGGCAACTTTGCTTCAATGAAGAAAAAACGTCATATTGGCAATGACTTTGTTCACATCATTTTCAAGGTACTCCGGTGGCCTATAGCCTTTTCTAATACACTTACACTTACAGTTCAACACTGACCTACGTTTTCAATGTACAGGAATGCGACGAAGACTACGACTTGCAGACCCTTTCCGGTCAGTTCAACGACGTCCACATCGTGATCCAACCGCTGAATGACCATCAGTACCGCACGGAGGTGCACATCAAGCCGGGGATTCCTCCTTTTGGGCCGCTTTACGGAAACCAGATTGTGCCTAGCTCGATCATCTCGGAGAGTGTGCGACTGACATGCCTGAACGCGAATCTGGCGTGTCAGGTCTTCCACCAGGACCTCGTGGGTTTTGCCTTGAATTGTGAAGAACGTCTGAAGCAAATCAAGCAGTTGGGGATTCGACTCGCCACAGCCGATGAGTGGAAACTGGATGACTGAACAATTCCCCGGAGTAACTACGGCAACTGGAACTTGGGAGTGGCTCAATGCAGTCTTATGAAAAGAATGCTCTACGCACGGGTAGTATGTTACACGCGCTCGACGTTTATTAGCGGCTTATTTTGTGAGAAAGCAGTATCTTTCCCTACGCAATCCTTTAGACTGGCCGTGATACGGGCACGAGCTTGCACACGTCCTGTTGAACACTTGTATGGCAGACTTGACTACTCCAACACCTTGGGGGATGGCGAGGACCCGTCTGCAGTAGACGACGATGGCGACTGCACTCGGAGACCGACGTCCGAGAGATCGGACATCTGCCCTGCTTGGGTCTGACCACGCGTATTGCTGCTTCGGTAGATGCCCAGCGCCATCTCCGTCTCGCCGGGGCAGTGTGAAAACGCGAAGCCCGTGTTGCGGCGAACGAGGCGCGGGGAATCAACCACCACCGCGGCGTCTTCACCCTTGGCCAAACGATTCCACTCACGCATCAGGTGCGACGGCTCCGGGTAGAAGAGAACTCGTCCAGCCTTGGCGATGTAATTCGGCAAAATGGCTACGACCACCGCCAACAGGAGGCCAAGCCAGAACCACGCCTCGCGAATAAGCTGATAGGCCACGCCGTAGCCCACCTCCGTATCGTAGAAGTCCGTCTTGGTCCATCCGAACACGGAGCAAAAGAATGCCGTGAATAGATAGTAGAACACGAGCGTGCCAACAGTTGAGATAACGTTAGTCCGCGTCCAGTTGCTCGTCATCAGCGACACCTGCACCGTCGAGGCTGTGATCAGGTACGTGTACGAGGCTACACCATCCGCCCAAAGACCGAGATCGCGCTTGTCAAATTGGAGATTGGTTGAGCCACTTGAGAAGTACCAGACGATGGAACCGTTCGTGAAGAATGGCACCGCATAGACCACATACGCATGCCACACGCCCAGGACACACCAGCCGAAGAAGGAAAGCCAATTGAACGATCGGTTCTTGAGACCGTTCACGTACAGCGTCGGGTACTGCATGAGCACGGCAGGCGACACGTCTTGGTTGTACATAGCGATAACAACGATCGGAATCGTCGTGAACAGCGCATTGTAAAGCGTAAAGAAGATGCTGAAGTACATCAGCAAACCACTGTACATCGTCTCCATCGCCAAGAAGAAGTTGGACAGCGACAGCGCCACGTTCTTCATGAAGGAGAACAGAATGAGCTTCGAGATTCTCTTGTAGCTGTAGTTGCCGTGAACCAGGAGAAGACGCTTCAGATACTGAAACTCTGCGATCGAATAGTCGCTGGAGAGAACAGCTTGGCGGCCCTCTTTGCCACTGATACCGACACCCACGTTCGCAGCCTGAATCATGGGCACGTCATTGGCACCGTCGCCGATAGCAAGCGTAATATTGCCAGGAGAAAACATGAGCGTAGGCTCCGTAACAAGCTTCACCACGGAGGCCTTTTGGGAGGGAGAGCAGCGACAGCAAATCACGGACTTGCATTGCGTTGCCACCGCCAAGAACAAGTACTTAATGTCGTCATCCAGCACCAACGCAAGTGTCTTGCCATCGATCACCATGGCAAATTCCAGTTCCTCATCGACATAGTCGCCACTGCTCATACTGCCAGTGCCACCCGTCATCGTATCCGCCTTCGGCTCGAAATCATGGTCGCACAAACCACGCTCGAAGCTGTTCTCAGATAGGTCACGGTTCGGTAGAGCCGGATACACTTCGTCGTAGTGAACAGGACTATCGGTAGGCGTTGCGTCAGCTCCAGCATGTTGGCGACGAGGCAAGCGTCTACGCTTCTTCCGGGCCTCAGCTTCTTCATCGCGTCCAACAAGAGCCAGCTTGACAAGATCCCACAGGTACAGGATCGCTCGCTTCAACGCCTCCCACAAAACACTAATGGCCGACGAGGTTTCATCCGACCCCCATTTATCCTCCACAAGGTCAACGTACAGCTCTTCGAGCCTTGTGCGCAGCGATCCCTTATCGCGCTGGCTCAGCACGATCACATCCATGTTATCATCGATCACGTGCGACGACATGCCGATACTGAGAGCTGTTTCCTTCTTGTCACCCGTCAGCACCCAGAATTTAATGCCAGCTTTCCGCAAGGCGCAAATCGACTCCTCGACGCCGTCTTGCAGTCGATCCTCAATGGCTGTAGCACCGAGCAGCGTCAGTTCGACCTCAATAATGGCCGATACCTTCGCGATCTTCGAAGCACGTCCCTCCATTGACAATTCAGCCTGGCGGTACAAGTGGTTCCACTGGTCGTACTCCTCCTGGGTAAGGCGACGCATTGCGGTCGTCAGCGTTCGAAGACCCTCCGATGCGTATTCCTGAAGATGGCCACGGGTCACGTGAGCCACACCTTGAGGCTGGGACTTCGAGAGTAAATCGAAAATTACGTCATCGGCACCCTTGCAGTATAGAACGATGCTCCCGTCAGGAAATCGAACGATCACTGACATGCGCTTTCGGTCACTGTTGAACTCCAGCACATTCAGAATTTCAAACGACATGGGTCTTCCCTGGAGGAGCGTGTTGCACATTGGTCCGTCACGCGACTCGAGCACGTATCCGAGGTCGGCAGCGGCCAGCACAAGCGCCTCTTCATCAGGGGAAGACGCGTTGTACTTGATCGTTGGAGTCTGAACCGAGCAGGAGTCATTGCTGGATGCAGGTGACGTCGGAACATTGGTCTCCGGGATCACAGTGTTGCAAATCGTGAGCAGCAACAAGAAGTCGTGGATCTCTTTCTTCGTCGAATGGTTTGAGTTCAAACGCGCGATCAGGCGTCCGTCATTGAACCGCGTACCGGGCCTCGCGGGCTTTGCGGGGTCCACCTCAATGTCATTGTAGCGCAGTCCTCCGATAGTGCATTTTGCGAATATCATTTCGTTGCATGTCAGCGTGCCCGTCTTGTCGGAGAAAATGTACTGAATCTGGCCGAGGTCTTCATTGATGTTGCTGTTGCGAACCTGAGCTGGAGTGTCCGTCTTGGCGTCATACATCTCCAAATCGTTCTCAATGTAACGCGCGTGAACGAAACGCACGCCTTCCATCGTCACATACATGGAGAGCGGGATCAGGTTGTTGAACAAAATCACATAACTCAGGAAGATGTATCCGTTGGAGTCTTCCTTGATATACCACGGCGTCGTCTCATCGGCCAGATCCAAATTCCAATTGTTGTTTCCCAACGTGCAAGCAATCGAAATACCGAACAGCAGCATCAGCACCAACACGAACATGGTATCCAAGGTCTTTTCCACAAAGCTACGCTTCAGCGGCACAGCCACAGAGTTCATCTGCACCTTCGTTTCCTTGCCTGTGTAGATCACAAGCCCAAGCGTCCACTCTGCGTTGCGGCTCTCACTGCCACGCAAAATCAAATTGTCCATCGTCAAACTGGTGTCGGTATCCTCCTTGTTGGCATCCACGACGGCATCATCCGCAATCTTTCCGAGTCTCAGCACACCATCAAAGTAGAAGAGATCCTTGTTGGGCACGTCGCACTCCACCTCAAGCTTGTGCTGCTCCAAGATCTCTTCTGCAGTCAGAAAGTGCTTCGTGCAAGCAGCCACCTGTCGGATCTTGAGGTTCGTCTCGCCATCCAAGTTGGCTGTTTCCACGTAGCAACGTCCATCGGGTCGACTCGTAGCCAGCAGAATACAATCGGCAGGCACCTGATCGCCATCCTTCAGTAACAACACGTCTCCCACCTCAATGTCCTGCCACGTTCCATCGATGTGCATCACTTCGTCCAGAACGTCACGACGGATAATGTGCGCCGGCCTGGAATTCACTAAGGCATCTCCCTTCTGCCGGCGAAGGTCTTCACTCACATCCTTGAGCGCAGACGTCGCGAACACAATCAACAGCGGCGTGAGACTAGCCACGGGGCTTACCGGCGAGAAGTCGAAGAAACACAGCGCCACCACAATGGTCGTGTACAGGTTCGCGAGTCGGCTGAACTGCATCTTTAGGAACACGAACAGGAAGTTGTAGTACGTGTACTTGCTCGTGATGATGAGGTTGGAGCAGAAGACAGGGGCATCTTCCTGTGCTTCTGCCTCCTTCATCCGCCGCTTCTTGGTCTTCAGCGCATCGGGCACCTGGAGTGACACCCCCGACTGCGTGCGTCGCAACCTGTTGTTCGGGACGCCCGGGCCCACCACAATCTTCCGTCGAGCGGACGGACCTTCGTCCTCGTCCATCTCCGCTGAAGGGTTGATCGACAGCGTCTGGTGCAGCGAGTTGGCGCGCTGCGGGGACGGCATGGTCGTGGCCAGCGCTGCGCGGTCGCACTCACGCTGGTTCTGCACGGCCTTGACGATGCGGCGGAGCTTCCAGCCGTACATGAAGCCCGTGATGTTGAGCATGGTCAGCAAGATCGAGAAGAAGCCCTGCAGCAGCACGGACGTGCCGCTGCTGACGCTGTTGAGCTTGCCGTTGTAGCCCTTGTAGTACCAGATGACGTCCACGAGCAGCGTGAGCTGCATGCCGATCTTGTAGCTGAGCAGGAAGTTGGGCACGAGGAACTTGGTGCCGTGCCAGCCCAGCACGAGCGTCACGTACAGGATGAGCACGGGCACCGTGGCCTGGAAGTTGAGCCCCAGGATGATGGGGAAAATACGCAGCGAGTTGATGATGGTCTGCGACACGATCGTGAACTTGAGGCGGCGGCGCGTCTGGTAGATGGTCATGCCCTTGAGGAAGCAGAAGACCTTCTCGAAGAGGTTCCACAGCTTGGTCTCCGCGTTGGGCTTGGTGTCGGACGCCACCGAGTCCGCCATACTGCATCCAAGTCAAACGTTCGTGTCACTTTCTGGTAGAAAAATCAATAAAACTGAGCTAAAAGGTAGGTTAGTTGTTACCTGTCGGCTCGGTACCGCAGCGAGATGATATTGCGCTGCTCCTCCTCGTTGGCCGCGCCCGTGAACGTGTTGACGCGCCGCAGGTTCTTGTGCGGCTGCGACGTCGGCGGCTGGGCGGCCTGGGG
>JAIKVE010001697.1:0-10664 GCA_024679115.1 Phytophthora pistaciae
GGCAGCATGGACTCGGGCCCGAGCTCCGCGGCCAGGCCGGCGCTGGTGGCGCCAGCCACGCGCTCCCTGTAGAGCTTGAGGTCGTCCTGCGAGCCGATCTGCTTCCAACGGGCCGCGTCCACGACGCCCTGCGCGTCGTACGCGAAGTTTTCGAAGGCCAGCAGCGTGTGGCGCAGCATCCTGGTCATCATTTGCTTGGCCAGCCTGTGCTCTTCCACGGACACCTTGACCTTGGGCAGCAGCAGCCGCGACAACGGGAAGCTCGGCGCCATAGCTGCCTGTACGTTGGTCCTGCACGATCAAGAGTGGCCTGGAGTCACACGAGCGGAGACCTACAGGTAGAGAGCGGCACAGAGACGAGATGGCCGCGGGTGTTCCCTCGAAGAGGCAGTCGTCGTCAAAAGGTCCTGCCGCTGGTGGAAGCTCCGCAGACTTGTAGTGTAGTGGTTGCAGTGGTGGCGATTGGGACAGTCGCGCTGAATGAATGCCCGGCCGCGGGGAGGAGAGAGAGCGAGGAGGAGGAGTGTCCGAGCGAGCGATCGGGCCGCAGATGGTTGTCGAGAGCGTCTAACGGTGGGATCCAGGCCCTCCTTTATGTGTGCTTGCGCAGGATTCACTCGCCTTCTCTGTCCTTCCTCTCATGGTTCGCGGCGGCCATGGGGCTCCTCGGGTAGGCGACACCTTCACCCTTTCACGTGTCGCCCGTAAACGCGTCGTTACTTCTGGGTGAGCCGCAAAGCTTGACAAGCTCCGCCAAATGGCCGAGTAAGTTATTGTGCTTTGCAAACATTTTGTCGTTTTGACTTGGAGCTCTCCTCGATTTATAATAAGTCGAGGTCGATTTAATAAAACGAGGTTAAAGAAAGGGACAGATCGATCTACTTAGGCAGGCTAATAACTCGACCTACGACAATCCAAATCAGGGCTCGAGGTTGATCTCCTGGTGGATTTGAGCATAACGAGGTCGATCTACGGTAAATCGATCCTTTTTGCGTTTTCAAAAGCGCAATTCGAGGTCGATCTAAGTAAATCGAGGTGGTCCATGCTACCGCCTCTGTTTTGTGCCCTGATTTGTGGACCGGCCTTCCTCGATCTAGGCCATAAAACGGGGCGACATTTTATCTGCAAAGCACAATACATGTACTCTAATAAGCTAGCATGGAGGGCGGCCATGTTCATCGTGGGAAGAAATGACGAAGGCGTGACTTCAGGGACCTCCTGTTCTGGCAATTCTGTCAGGGTACAGTACCATCATAGCGGTCTTTGGTGCCACGGTTTGCAAGTGATCCTAGTTTCATTGATGCAAACTTCAAGTGCTGTTGTAGTGCTCTCGTAGGGACAAACTCCTAAATGTGATGTGACATAGGTTGGTACTTCTGCTGTCCACTTTTGTCGTTTTCCAGTTCAACGCGAGTTCGCCAAAGTGACTCCAAGCTGTGACTCCAAGCTGGAGGCTATCCACGACGAGGCTTCATTCCTTCCTCGGTCGGGCCAAGCTGGTTCCCAGGAAGGGGAATGTCTTTCCCGTTGGAGACATTCCATTCCGACCACCAACTTGAGCCCGGCCTCACCGAAAGTCGCGCATCAACTTGACCATCTGCTGATGCCCACGGTCTTGAAGTTGTCCTCGACTTCAACGCGGTCTATTACAGTAGCTGTCAACGTTGCACCGCTTCGTTCTGGGCTGCACCGCCGGCAAGGCGCTGCGATTTCGATGTAAAAGCACAAGCAAAAGCTCCGACGAGTTTTGCAGCGAAGTGGCCATGCTTTTCATTAGTCAAGTAGATATCCCCTAACGTTACGCCTTCTTTCTCGTCCGTAGTTGCTGCGATAGATAGATGCCGTTCTGCTGCGTCGTGTTGTACGTGGACTCGGCCACGCGGTTGAGCTCCACCATGCGAGCTAGCAGGTCGGTCGGCTGTGACGACGGAGCTGTACCATAGTTGTAGCTGGAAGAGCTCAAGGTCGAACCTGTAGACGCCACACGCCGCAGCGCGTAGTCTCGATGGGAGCGCGACACGAGAGAGTTCTGCTGGTGTCTGCTCTGAGGCGCATCGGACAGCTGCAACGGTATCCGATGGTGCGCGCGGAGAGTCAACTGCTGCTCGTTGCCTCTGTCGAAGCCGCGCGATGACTTGACAGCATTAGCTCGCCGCCGCTGGTGTTGGAGCGCTGCCTGCTGGTCGCTGATAGCGTACACCAGGTGACCTCCGTGAGCTCGAGCGCTCAAGCCCATCGGAGACGCCGGCACGACGAGACCGAGGCCTTCCAGGTAGCTTCTGGAACTTCCGGTGCTTGCAGTGCTGGCCACGCTTTCATTAATCCTACCGCCATGATGCGCTTGTGGTGCTGGCGAGCACTCCTCTGAAGATGCCGACGGACAGCTTGAGTCGGAGAGGGAGCGTGACCCTGAACTACCCGAAGACGAAGCTCCATGACGCCGTCGATCCCAAGAACCTTCGCGGTCAAGCTGCATGTGCTCGGACATGACGATGAGCCCCTGAGGCTCTTCTGGCTGTGAGAGCGGCTTGTTGGCGGCCAGCACGCAGCACTTGCACGCCGACACCTTCCTGAACCTGCCGAGGATCCCGTTCGCGTCCGTCTCGAAGACCTTCTTGTCCGTGTGGCATCGCGAGCAAATAATCTGCGCGCAGAGCTCACACGCCGCCAGCGACGCGCCCCCAAAGAGCTTCTTCTTCTGCCGACACATGCTGCACTCCAACGCCGTCGATGCGCGTCTGGACTGCTGCTTGCGGTGCTCCTGCCTGTCATTGCGAGCCTGCTGAGCCCTCCACATCTGCGTGAGCCGCTTCGCCTCCGCACATGCGACTAATGTTGCGAGACCGAACAGTGCGTCGCTCGCCGTCAGCTTGCCGGAGATGTCCACGTTGCCCTGCATAAAGACCTCCACAACGTCTTCGGTCTGTTGTCGATACAAGTAGCGCACCGACTGCAACGTGCGCACCGAGTTCCGAGCTGTTAGCGGGGGGAACTCGGCGAGCTCCAGCGAGTGCATGAGGTGGAATCCCAGACGCTCGCCTCGCGTTGTCTCCGTGTAACCTGTGAACTCGAGATACACTGCGTCTTGGTGCTTCATGCCTGGGCCGGAAGCCTTGCGGACGCAATACTTGATGCCTATAAAGTGGAACGGGTCGGTCTCCGTTGGCGCCTCGATGGTGTGCAGCACGGCACAGTCGACCACGTCCTCGTGGTGCATGAAGCTCTGCACGAGCGCCAAGTCTTGTTGGGACGTGCTGTTTACTGCGTCCATGACGTTCTCCACTTTGCCGCGCGTGGAGCCTGTCATCAACACGCCCGGAGGCGTTAGCGGCACGACGGTGGAGCCACGCGGCAGCACGTCCGTCGTCTTGTCCAGAGCAAAGGCCAGCGCTGCGCTCAGGGCGCCGGCTTCGCGCTCGCGGAAGACTCGCACGTCGTCCCTCGACCCCAAAGCCTTCCACCTCGAGGTGTCCACGACCCCGCCTTTGACGTGAATGTGCTGGTCGAACTCGCGTACTGTGTGCTGCAGCATCCGCGTGATCAAGCGTTTGAGCGCGCGTTGCCTGAGTCTCGAGAGCGAGAGCGTCGGCAGCTGGACGCGCGCAATGGGGAAACTCGCGCTCGTGCTCATTGCAACTGAGTGAAGTGTCCGCTTGCTGGTGCGTTGGCGACTGGGGAGAGGCTGGCCGCCGCCGACGGAGACCAGGCGTATCTGTGCGACCTTGAGGGTGGGCTCGCCGCGGGAAGTGACGCGTGCAAGGGCACCGCCAGCGTGGGGATCAAGTTCACTGCAGTAGAAAGGCTCGCGCGCTGCAGCCTTCCTGTAAGATGTAGCCTCGTGAGCGATGAATGTGTCCTAGGGCCGCGACCAGCCTAAGGCTGATCCTGTCATCGTTGAAGTGTATCTGGAGGAGGCCACTGCACTTGTGAGGAGCAGTGCCCTGACCAGGCATGGCCTGATGCCGTTACGGCATTGCCGTAGCAAAGCAGAAGTAGCTTACCACGTCGTTGGATTCGAGGCGGCGGAGGCAAGACGTGAGTGAGTGAACGCAAGTGTATCGACAAGTTATGGTGGTCTCGACTGCGAGTTAATCGACAAGCAGCTTCAACGTCAAGTAGTATCCTACCATGCCACGGACACGAACGCGTTGTTGGCCAGTGATCAAAGGCGCTCGACGAGCTGGTTGCGCCGTGCGTGGCTGTGGCTTCGCTCGTAGAGGCCGTACGCCACGCCAGGCACCAGGAACGCCAAGACGATAAGGGTCGACGTCAAGCTGCGGAACGTGTCGAAGACGATGTAGCAGAGCACAACCGTCGGCAGGCCCGCCAAAGCCGCAAGCACGCGCACGCCACCGGGGACTCGAACGGGCCGAGGAATGTACGGCAGCATGTTGCGCAGTCGAACAGCGGCCATGATGATCAGGAGCTGCACGGCCCCGGCAAACGCGTTGGCCATGGGCAAGAGGTGGTCGAAGTCCACACCTAGCAGCGCCATGGTGAACAATGCGGTGACGCCGATGGACACGAAGGGCGCGTCGAACCTCGAGCTGCGCCGCGCGAAGCAGTGAGGCAGCAGCTGCACGTCGCCCATGCCCGAGAGCTGGAAGGACTTGCAGAAGATGCCCGACACGAACAGGCCAGCGACCGAGCAGCAGGACGAGAACACGAAGAACGCCTTGAGCACGGGCCCGCCGATCGACTCGGCCAGGGCCGGGTACGAGGCGTGCGTGAAGTACGACCAGTTGGGGTCGTCCACCAAGATGGCGGCGGGCATCGGCACCAAATACGTCAGCAGCGTCAGCACGACGGTAAACGCGATGGCCCGCGGGTACGCGCGCGCCGGGTTGGACACCTCGCCGCCGAAGACCGAGGCCATGTTGATCCCGTCGAAGGCCCAGAAGAGCGTGTTGAGTAGCAGCGCCCAGTCGATTTCCACCGCTCCGACCTGCTCGTCGTCGCCGAGGTCGTGGTGGATGACGTTGGCCTCATGTCGAACCTCGAAGAAATCCCCAAAGTCGCGCGCGCGCATGTAGCCCCAAACGGTGAACACCATCACTGGCAGCAGCACGCAGACCAACAGGATCACGCAGGTGCGCGACACGACTCGAGTCCCGACGAGACAGGGTAGCGTGAAGAAGATGGCGAGCATCAGTTTGGCGGCGTACGAGGCGACGCCAGAGGGGATGGAGACGTCGTAGTAGTCGCTCAGAATCTCCAGCAAGAAGCCCGGCAGCAAGGCCGTGTTGAAGATGCCGGAGATCCACGACCAGTAGCCCACTTGGAAGCCCCAGAACGGGCCGAAAGCGTTGAAAACCCACACGGTGAAGCCTCCGTCTTCGGGAAACGCGCAGCACAGCTCCGCCACAATGAAGGCGTACGGCCCGGTCACGAGCAGCGGGTAGAGGAGCATGGCTGGAAGGCCGATCGCTGGCCCCGTGGAAGACACAATGGGCTCCGATCCTAGTGGCCCGCCGCAGCCGAAGAAATATGTGACGGCCACGATGGAGAGCGTTCCCATGACACGGTGGTGAACAGGAGCGCCCGTTGACTTCCGGTACGAACCATCGGCATCCAGCACTGCGGTATCCAAACACTCGATGTCACTGCTAAGAAAGATGTCCGGTGATCGGTGAGTAAGAGAGTTTTGACGCATGGGAAAGAGACCCAGCGACTTACACGAATGCGGCGGCCATTGCCATGTTTCGGTGATGAAGACTTCGCTTCGAGCGGGCAGATTTGGTTGTGGAAGCGACTCAAACAAACAGGACGCGAGCTGGACACTTTCCATGAAAGTGAAAACGCAGGCTTCCGGCTTTCATCGATCGTCTCGCTTGCTTGCCTTTCCATCATTAACCAGGCGAAGTCCCAGCTGTGAGCACCTATTCACACACAAGAATCATGACCGTGCGCCAAAACTAGGGCGAGAAAACATGAAACATGGAAAAGGTTCACTCAATGTTCCGGTTAATCCATGCGGCCAACCTTCCGCTTCTCTCCGTCTACTATCCCAGCTAACCTAGATGAAACCTGAGCACGCGAATTCACGCGATTGATCCCGGTGTCGTCCGTAGAGTCCGTAAGCAAGTCCGGGCACCAGGAAGGCCAGGATAATTGCCGCCGACGTGAGGTTGGAGAAGGCATCGAACACAATGTAGCAGAGCATGACTGTAGGGAGGACGGCGAGCGCTGCGAGGACACTTTTGCCACCGGGGACTTTCGTGGGCCGAGGGATATACGGCATCAGCTTGCGGAGTCGAATGGCCGCGAGCATGATCATCAACTGCACGGCGCTCGCGAACACGTTGGTCATCGGCAGCAGGTCGTCGAAGTCCACGCCCAGCAGCGCGATCGTGAACACGGCAGTGACTCCGACAGACACGAACGGAGCGTCGAACTGGGTGCTTCGCCACGCAAAGCAGGCCGGAAGAAGCTGCGCCTCGCCCATGCCTGCTAGCTGGAAGGACTCGCAGAAGATGCCCGATATGAACAGCCCCGCTACAGTACAACACGAAGAGAAGACGAAGAGCGCCTTGAGCACAGGCCCACCGATCGACTCGGCGATCTGAGGGTACGAGTCGCGCGTGAAGTAGGTCCAGTTGGGGTCGTCCACGATGATGGCCGCTGGCATGGGCACCAAGTAGGTCAGCACCGTCAGCACCACAGTCAGGGCCACTGCGCGCGAGTAGATGCCAGCGGGGTTGGCCACCTCACCGCCGAAGACCGACGCGATGTTGCTGCCGTCGTACTTCCAGAAGAGCGTGTTGAGCAGCAGCGCCCAGTGCCTTCTCTCCGACTTGGATGTTGTCGCCTGCGTGCAGTTCAATGGCTTCGTGCCGGACTTCAGTCAGATCGGCGTAGTCGCGTGCGCGCGAGTAGGCCCAAACCGTGAAGACCAGCACGGGGACCCCAGCACACAGACGAGCAGGATCACGCAGCTACGCGACGCCACTTTGGTGCCCAGAACACTCGGAAGCGTGAACAGCAGAGCGAGCGCTGCTTTCACAGCGTAACACGCAACGTCGGACTCGATGGAGACGCCGTACGAGTCGCTCAGGATCTGCAGCAAGTAGCCCGGTAGGAGCGCCGTGTTGAAGACGCCGGCCGTCCACGACCAGTAGCCGACTTGGAAGCCCCAGAACGGCCCGAAGGCGTTGAGCACCCAGATAGCAAACCCGCCGTCTTCTGGAAACGCACAGCACAGTTCCACCACGATGAAGGCATAGGGCCCCGTCACGAGCAGCGGGTACAGCACCATAGCTGGAAGGCCGATGGCTGGTCCGGTTGAAGAGATGATCGGCTCCGATCCTAGAGGCCCACCGCACCCGAAGAAGTACGTCACGGCCGCGATGGAGAGCGTGCCCATGACGCGGTGGTGCATTGGACGGCGAATCATTTGGCTCGACTTCCGATACGGAGCTTCGAGTACGGCCGGATCCATCGCTTCAAGGTCGCTACGAAGACAAGAACGACAAAAGTGTGGTTGCTCTCAGTGTTCGCGCTGGCAAGCTAAGGGCGACGGGACTTACATTATTGGACTGGGAGGCATGAGCTGCGTTGTGTTTTGAGTTGGGGTGCTGCGGCGAGGTGGCAATTCAACTGTGAGCCGGGCTGACCGAGCTAGTCTGCTTGAGACGAACCACGCTCGAGCGCATATCAAGACGATGGCGCCAAGTATTTCCACCGA
The DNA here is from genome assembly GCA_024679115.1 of Phytophthora pistaciae. Classification (NCBI taxonomy): domain Eukaryota; phylum Oomycota; class Peronosporomycetes; order Peronosporales; family Peronosporaceae; genus Phytophthora; species Phytophthora pistaciae. The sequence goes on from JAIKVE010001697.1 coordinate 7,685, forward strand.
AAGTGTCCGTGAGTCATTCTAGTGACCGACAGTCCGGCTATCGCCCGTATCCTGGTGGCAATGGTAAGGTTCGCACAGAGAAATAAAGCAATGGCGCCACGCTCCAGCTGCGGCAGTCAGGTGGGTGATAGTCGAACACTCGTGCCTAGGAAGTAATGTATGTAATGTATTGCGTGTTTCGCGTAACCCAATTACACTGCCTAGGAAGTACTGCAGTGTTATTCGTTCAAAGGTGGATCGCAACTGCGATTCAAGCGGGTGATCCTCACGAAGGCCACCTTGTCCAGTCATCCGCATCTCATCCACATCTCCAATTGCTCAGGACGCGACTACCGATACTCAGATGCAAATCGTAGCAGCACAGACTCTCACGGTGGTGAGCGTGGGGAATGCTCGAGTTCTCGAAGATGACGCGTTCGCTGCACTCGAGTTGCGAAAGATAGATAATCGACTTCATTTACATTCCGAATGCCACTTCACCTAGCTATCGAGTTTCCACAAAATGTCCACCAACGTGCAGACCTTACCGGTTCACGAAGCGCTTATACACGACTTCCTCCCGCTGGATCTCCTCCGTCGCGAGAAAATCTCGGCGGGGATTTATTATGACCCGGCGTGCCTGGTCACTAAATGACTGTCGATCTGTCACTCTAATGCGGGGAATGTGCGTAGCCAATCAGAGGGCTCGCTCAGCCATCACTCGAAGGTTCAAGACCGTTAGGCTTCGGCGCGGGGCTGTTCTTCAGCGGGCATTTCCCGATCTCACAGCATGGCTTTCGAGCTGAGCCTTCGGGACGGTGCCTTGCACTGGTCCCGTCAGCTCCCCAAGAAGACGAAGCGTCGCTGGGAGCTGCTCAGTGATTCTTTCATCAAGTATTACTGCACGCAGTTTAGCCAGTCTGCGAAGGCTCGCTACGACTCGGCACGACGTGACGGTTCGGAACATTTGTGCGACTACCTAAATCGGCTGAATGGCTGCGCTCGCAACGCTGGCCTTCAGTTCGAGAAGGGCGGACGCGATGCGAAGGACCACGTGCAATGCTTCCTCGAGACGTGCGGTGACCGAGGATTCGAGCGGCGGCTTTGCCACGTTCGAGTCACGGACATCCATGAGCTTGAAGACATGATTAACGACATCCTCATCGAGCGGCGGCTTTGCCACGTTCGAGTCACGGACATCCATGAGCTTGAAGACATGATTAACGACATCCTCAAGTCGGAGGAACGTGGACAGAGCAGAGATGCCTCGTCGCATGCCTCATCTCATCAGTTGCGTGGACGCGAGCACTCTCGCAGACGGGACGAGCGCCGGAGCGAATAGGCGCGCGACAATAACCGCCGCGAGCGTTACGAACGCCGTGACAGATACTTCGGACGCCGGTGCGAGGACTCGCGCTATGCCCCACGTGTGTCGCTGGCCGAAGCGTCGCTTTCCGACTTGATGGCTGAGTTGCAGGTCCGTGGGACGAAGAGTGGTCGATCGGACCGACCGGAGCCCCGCGGGTAGTCGCGCGACGACAGCGGAAGTGACTCCAGTGGCAGCCGATACTTCGAGGACGACCGAGACTTCAGTGACTACAGTGATTTCGACACCTCGGATGAGGAAGGAGACCATGTCGCGGCGGCGAATGAGCAGGAGAGACGTGCTGCAGCTGAAGGAACGTACGCCCGGTCCGACCAACGTCAACGCAGGGGTGGAGAACCCGGCCGAAGCTTCGACCGGTCCAACCGACACTTTAGCCGAGACAACCGTGATGGTCGCCCGCGTCAGTACGGACCCTGCGCAGCATGTGGTGGTGCCGGACATTCGGCCCACTACTGCTACCGACGCTGCAGACTGTGCCAGCAACTCCACGACATCGGCAAGTGCAAAGCACTCCAAGCCCTCACCACGTACCTTCGGACGAAGGTTGAGAAGAAGGACCTCTCTCCCGAGCTCCAAAGCCTAGTCTTCGGTGGCAATTTAAACTAGACAGCCCGCCAACTGGGTTGGTCGCAATCGGGCTGCCACAGTTAGCTGACCCCGCGATCGATGCAGACTGCGTCTACGTGTTTGTGGGAAACAAGCAAACGGCCGAACGACACGGACAAGGAACATGTGAAAACGACTGAAATTGAAAAGGAGAGATGGGAAACCATCGGTGGAGGTGAAAATTGTGGAAATAATGAAGAAGATGAAGATGGAGATGCGACCGAAGCCTGGGTCTCAAACGCGGTGCAGAGTGAACGCCCTGGCCGAACGCCCAGTGGAGTGACCAAGTTACTCCCAGGCGAGAGGCTGGGGTGGTGGTCCGCACAGAAGTTCGACAAGAGTGTTCGGGTGAGAGCTCTGGTCAAGGGTGCCGTCAACGACACGAGAACGAGGCTTCTGTTCGACTCGGGAGCGAACGTAAGTGTGATTTCGGAGAAGTTTGCGAAGCAGTTGCCGTTGCGTGACATTCAGGGTCACGGCCGCTGTATGGAGATCCAAGGCTTTACGAAGGGAACCATGGCTACGGAGAGACGAGCCCTCGTCAAGGTAACCCTCGGCTGGGCGCGCGTGTATGAGTTTGAGTTGTGGATCAGTGCCGGAGTGGATGTAGTCCTCGGCACGGACTTTATAATCCCCGCTGGAGTGCGTTTGGACCTGTTCCACGCAACCGCGAGGTTGCTGGACGAGGTCAGCATCCCGCTCATCAAGGCTCTAAGTGCGCCGGACGACCGAGGCTTCGGTCCGCATGTTAATGGTGGGCGAGACTTTCCTTCGCGCTTGGCGAGACACGCGCCCAACCCGGGCCGACCTTAATCTCTTGGCGCTGCCAGCCGAGTACCCTACAAGCTTATGCCTCTCGGGTACCGGCAGCAGACATAATCCGGCCCCGTGCAGGGACTTACCGGAACGTGTACACGTGCTTTAGGCCTAGAAAAATCTGCTCTGTTGTCTGTTATCTCTGTCGGGCGCCCTGAGGGGGCGCCTCCACTACTCCTAAGCTCCTATACA